>JAGIQG010000016.1:7823038-7945309 GCA_024679065.1 Sphyrna mokarran | reverse complement strand
GAGGGAGTGCTGCACTGTCAGAGGGTCTACTGAGGGAATGCAGCACTGTCAGAGGGGCAGTACTGAGGGACTGCAGCTTTGTCAGAGGATCAGTAGTGAGGGAGTGCCGCACTGTCAGAGGATCAGTACTGAGGGAGTGCGACACTGTCAGAGGGTCAGTGCTGAGGGAGTGTCGCACTGTCAGAGGGTCAGTTGAGGGAGTGCCGCACTGTCAGAGGGTCAGTGCTGAGGGAGTGCCGCACTGTCAGAGGGTCAGTGCTGAGGGAGTGCCGCACTGTCAGAGGGTCAGTGCTGAGGGAGTGCCGCACTGTCAGAGGGTCAGTGCTGAGGGAGTGCGCACTGTCAGAGGGTCAGTGCTGAGGGAGTGCCGCACTGTCAGAAGGTCAGTGCTGAGGGAGTGCCGCACTGTCAGAGGATCAGTGCTGAGGGAGTGCCGCACTGTCAGAAGGTCAGTGCTGAGGGAGTGCCGCACTGTCAGAGGGTCAGTGCTGAGGGAGTGCCGCACTGTCAGAGGGTCAGTGCTGAGGGAGCGCCGCACTGTCAGAGGGTCAGTGCTGAGGGAGTGCCGCACTGTCAGAGGGTCAGTGCTGAGGGAAGTGCACGCACTGTCAGAGGGTCAGTACTGAGGGGTGCCGCACTGTCAGAGGGTCAGTATGAGGGAGTGCTGCACTGTCAGAGGGTCAGTGCTGAGGGAGTGCCGCACTGTCAGAGGGTCAGTATGCTGAGGGAGCGCCGCACTGTCAGAGGGTCAGTACTGAGGGAGTGCCGCACTGTCAGAGGGTCAGTGCTGAGGGAGTGCAGCACTGTCAGAGGATCAGTGCTGAGGGAGTGCCGCACTGTCAGATGGTCAGTACTGAGGGAGTGCCGCACTGTCGGAGGGTCAGTACTGAGGGAGTGCCGCACTGTCAGAGGGTCAGTGGTGAGGGAGTGCAGCACTGTCAGAGGGTCAGTACTGAGGGAGTGCCGCACTGTCAGAGGGTCAGTTCTGAGCGAGTGCAGCACTGTCAGAGTGTCAGTGCTGAGGGAGTGCAGCACTGTCAGAGGGTCAGTACTGAGGTATTGCCGCACTGTCAGAGGGTTAGTTCTGAGGGAGTGCAGCACTATGAGAGGGTCTGTTCTGAGCGAGTGCAGCACTGTCATGGGTCGACACTGAGAGAGTGCTGCATTGTCAGAGGGTCAGTACTGAGGGAGTGCCGCACTGTCAGAGGGTCAGTGCAGAGGGAGTCCGCACTGTCAGAGGGTCAGTGCTGAGGGAGTGCTACACTGTCAGAGGGTCAGTACTGAGGGAGTGCGCACTGTCAGAGGGTCAGTACTGAGGGAGTGCCGCACTGTCAGAGGGTCAGTACTGAGGGAGTGCTGCACTGTCAGAGGGTCAGTGCTGAGGGAGTGCAGCACTGTCAGAGCGTCAGTGCTGAGGGAGTGCAGCACTGTCAGAGGGTCAGTGCTGAGGGAGTGTTGCACTGTCAGATGGTCAGTGCTGAGGGAGTGCACATGTCAGAGTGTCGACTGAAGGAGTGCCGCACTGTCAGAGGGTCAGTGCTGAGGGAGTGCCGCACTGTCAGAGGGTCAGTGCTGAGGAGCGCTGCACTGTCAGAGGGTCAGTGCTGAGGGAGTGCCGCACTGTCAGAGAGTCAGTGCTGAGGAGCGCTGCACTGTCAGAGGGTCAGTGCTGAGGAGCGCTGCACTGTCAGAGGGTCAGTGCTGAGGGAGTGCCGCACTGTCAGAGGGTCAGTGCTGAGGGAGTGCCGCACTGTCAGAGGGTCAGTGCTGAGGGAGTGCCGCACTGTCAGAGGGTCAGTGCTGAGGGAGTGCCGCACTGTCAGAGGGTCAGTGCTGAGGGAGTGCCGCACTGTCGGAGTGTCAGTACTGAGGGAGTGCCGCACTGTCAGAGGGTCAGTGCTGAGGGAGTGCAGCACTGTCAGAGGGTCAGTACTGAGGGAGTGCCGCAATGTCAGAGGGTCAGTTCTGAGGGAGTGCAGCACTATGAGAGGGTCTGTGCTGAGCGAGTGCAGCACTGTCAGAGGGTCAACACGAGAGAGTGCAGCACTGTGAGTGGTCGACACTGAGGGAGTGCCGCACTGTCAGAGGGTCAGTACTGAGGGAGTGCCGCACTGTCAGAGGGTCAGTGCTGAGGGAGTGCGCATGTCAGAGGTCAGTACTGAGGGAGTGCTGCACTGTCAGAGGGTCAGTACTGAGGGAGTGCCGCACTGTCAGAGGGTCAGTACTGAGGGAGTGCCGCACTGTCAGAGGGTCAGTGCTGAGGGAGTGCAGCACTGTCAGAGGGTCAGTACTGAGGGAGTGCTGCACTGTCAGAGGGTCAGTGCTGAGGGAGTGCTGCACTGTCAGAGGGTCAGTGCTGAGGGAGTGCTGCACTGTCAGAGGGTCAGTACTGAGGGAGTGCCGCACTGTCAGAGGGTCAGTACTGAGGGAGTGCCGCACTGTCAGAGGATCAGTGCTGAGGGAGTGCAGCATTGTCAGAGTGTCAGTACTGAGGGAGTGCTGCACTGTCAGAGGGTCAGTACTGAGGGAGTGCAGCACTGTCAGAGGGTCAGTACTGAGGGAGTGCTGCACTGTCAGAGGGTCAGTACTGAGGTAGTGCAGCACTGTCAGAGGGTCAGTACTGTGGGAGTGCCGCACTGTCAGAGGATCAGTGCTGAGGGAGTGCTGCACTGTCAGAGGGTCAGTGCTGAGGGAGTGCTGCACTGTCAGAGGGTCAGTGCTGAGGGAGTGCTGCACTGTCAGAGGGTCAGCGCTGAGGCAGTGCTGGACTGTCTTCAGTGCTGTGTGGCATCGAATCAAGGTTTCATCTGCTCTCTGTCACATTGATATAAATGATGTCCAGAGCACTGTTGGATTAAGCGTGGGCTGGTTCTCTCGACACCCCGATCAGCAGCTGAAAATCTAACCGCTGTCACAATGATGTTTATGGGGTTAAATTTATGGTCAGATTTTTTCCATGTTTCTCTGTACTGCATGGACAGATCTGATAGAACGTTAGAGAATCCAGGCCTCTGTCCTCACTTACCTTAAATATTAATCCAGACTTAATGCCAATGTGTCCCAAGCGAGATGGCAATTGTGTACAACATTATGAGGGTTTTCGATAGGATAGGCAGAAAGAATCTCTTCCGCTTTGTAAGGTGTCAGTAACCTGGGGGGATGAATCGAGATGTGGGAAGGGACGGGTGTGGGATTAGGGGGAGCACAGTGGCATAGCGGTTAGCACTGCTGACCGACAGTGCCAGGGACCTGGATTCGATTCCCGGCTTGGGTCATTGTTTGTGCAAAATCTTCGAGTTCTCCCTACATCCGTATGGCTTTCCTGTGTACGTTCTGGCTTCTTCCCACAGTCTGAAAGACATGCTGATTAGGTGCTAAATTCTCCCTCCATGTACCTGAACAGGCGCCAGAATGGGGATTTTCACAGTAACTTCATTGCAGTGTGACTGTAAACCCACTTGTGATAGATAAATAAATTAATTTTCCAATAGATAGGTACTTGACGGCCGGCAGAGATATGATGGACTGAAGGGCCTCTTTCCCTGTTGTAACACTGTTTAGTTTTACAACACCAATTTTAAATCCAACCAATTTATTTGAAAGTAAATTTGCGAGCTTTCGACTTTATAGCCTTCGTCAGGCAAATGCAGTGTTCTGGTCTGCAATAGCACTCATATCCACACAGACAGTTACAGATTGCTGATTAGAATGTGAATCCTTACATCTAACCTGCTATTCAAGTGTTAAAGTGGCTAACAATGTGTGTGAAGGGAATCCTGAGCATTGGTGAGAGAATTGTGTATTTTCTCCAGACAGCACAGTAAGTGAGGTTTTTTGCTAACCCAGGCAAGTTATGTGGGTTACAGATAGTGTGTCATGAAGCCAAGATCCCTGTTAAGACCGTCCTCATGTGCGGAGCTTGGCTATCAGTCTCTGCTCAGCGACTCTGCGCTGTCATGTATCACGAAAGCCCCCTTGAAGAACATTTACCTGCAGGTCGGAGGCCGAATGCCCATGACTGCTGAAGTGTTCGCCCACAGGAAGGGAACTGTTTTGCCTGGTGATTGTTGAGCGATGCTCATTCATCTGCTGTCGTATTGTCTGCATGGTCTCCCCAATGTACCATGCTTCGGGACATCCTTTCTTGCAACGTATTAGGTAGACAACGTTGGCCGAGTTGCAAGAGTATGTACCGTGTACCTGGTGAATGGTATCCTCCCGTTTGATGATGTCGTCCATGTCTATGATCCGGCATGTCTTGCAGAGGTTGCTGTGGCAGGGTTGTGTGGTATTGTGGTCACTGTTCTCCTGAAGGTTGGGTAGTTTGCTGCGAACATGTGTGACCACAATACCACACAACCCTGCCACAGCAACCTCTGCAAGACATAGTGGATAGTCAGAAGGTATTTTCCCGCGTGGAAGAGTCAATTACTAGGGAGCACAGGTTTAAGGGACAATGTTTAAAGGAGATGTACGAGGCAAGTTTTTTTTACACAAAGGATGATGGGTGCCAGGAACTTGCTGCTGGAGGAGGTAGTGAAAACAGAGTCAATAGTGGCTTTTAAGGGGCGTCTTGACAAATCTGTGAATAGGATGGGAATAGAGGTATATGATCCCAGGAAGGGTAGGAAGTTTTAGTTCAGTCGGGCAGCCTGGTTGGTGCAGGCTTGGAGGGCCGAAGGGCCTGCTCCTGTGCTGTAATTTTCTTTGTTCTGTGCTCATTGTTCACATTGCTGTAGCTCTGGAGTCACATGTAGGCCAGACAAGGTAAAGACAGCAGATTTCCTTCCCTAACAGACATTAGAGACCCCAATGGGATTTTTTTTTAACAACAATCGACAATCATAGTCATCATTAGACTTTTAACTCCCAGATTTTGTTCTTTTTTAAATTCAAATTTTACCAACTGCTGTGATGGGATTTGAACCTCGATCCCCAGGACATTATTATCGGTCTCTGAATTACTGCCTCCCCTCTTGTGTTGAGTGTGGCAGAGCAACAGGAGACGCAGGAGGCCAATTAGCTGGGTGCTTTGGACCCACTATGCAAGTTATGAAGTGACATTCATTTCAATGGATAAGTTGTGACCTGGTGCCAGGGATAATAAGCTAGTGTAAAACTGTTTGGTTCAAATAAAATTAGAACTAAAAGAATCAATGATGGCCTTTGGAGAATAGACCATGAGTTTCAGCCACTGGTCTTTTTTTCATTCATTTGAGGAGAATGGTTATTGCTGGCAGAACCAACATTTATTGCCCATCCCTAGTTGCCCCTTGTATAACTGAATGGTTTGCTCGGCCATTTCAGAGGGCAATTGGCTGTGTGTCTGGAGTCACTTGTAGGCCACACCAGGTAAAGATGACAGAATTCCTTCCCTGAAGAACATTAGCGAACCAGATGAATTTTTCTAACAATCGACAATGGAATCAATAGATTCTCAATTCCAGATATTTTTCATTGAATTCAAATTCCACCACTTGCTGCAGGAGTCTCCAGAAGGTTAGCTGAGCTTCTGAATTAATAGCCCAGTGGTAATTCCACTAGGTTTTCTCCTCCCTTGGCTTCCAAAGAACAGTACAGTAGAGGAAACAGGCCCTTCGGCCCTCCAAGCCTGCGCTGCTCATTCAATCAACTAGACCATTTGTTTGTATCCCTCCATTCCCAGTCTGCTCATGTGAGTATCCAGCATGTCCACCTCCACCACCCTACTTGGCAGTGCATTCCAGGCCTCCGACCACTCTCTGTGTAAAAATTCTGGCACCAGGGTTATATCTCGCCCCTCTCACTTTGAGCCTGTGACCCCTCATGATCGTCTCCTCCGACCTGGGAATTCATGATTTCATGAATTCAGCAATTTATGATTTCAGCAATGCTTACAATGATGTCTGCCAACAGTGCGATGGAAAATTTTGCCCTCTGTCTTAACACCCTTTGGTCTCAAACTGAAGATTGTAGTGCCCATGGAAAATTTTCTTTTGGGTAATAGATGTTTCACAAGAAGGTGGCCTTGAGGATGCATTGAAAGAAGGACATTCAGTTTCCTGATTGTGATAATTTTGGTGCCAACAAGTGACCATGTGACTTCGGGCTGCCATGAGGATGAAGAAGCAAAAGGTAAGTAGAAACTTAATTGGAGTGGAGTGGGGGTCAGGGATTTCTTTTTCTGTCAGGCAGTTCAGAGCGCTGAGAATCTGTGGAAAGAGAAAACAAAAATGCTCTCTCTGAATGGTTTATTTGGCAGTCTTTGAACAGATCCTGGTGTTGAAGTAGGTCTCTGTGTACAGAGCAGTGACTATGTTAGAGTACATGCTGCACTGTTGGAAAAGGACACTGGAGATTAGAAGGGCGAGAGATTGTGCATTGGGCATTACCCATTGCTGCTCTGGAGGCTTTGCCCAAGCCTAGCCGAGCATTCAAAGGATTCAGAGAAAGGAGTCTCTGGGAATTCTGTACCTTTAGGATTATCATGACCTGAGCATAAGAGAGTTTCTAGGTGTTGGTGTTAACTGTATCCAGGGATTTTGGATTAAATTCAGCTCTGGTTAAGCACATCTCAAGAGCCAAAATGATTGGCCAGGAAGTGAGGAATCATGTCCAAGGTCAAGAGATTTAACTTGATGCTGTGTTTGTGTGAGTGGGTAACGCAGATACCTGTAACTATATTAGGTCGTTGTACTGAGTATTTAAAGTGAAATTTACCTCATTGTCTGAAATATCCTTCACTTATTGAATTATATTTGAGTTTTATTCATTTTAGTTGTCCCCTATTACAGAATAGATCTAAAACATGAAGTCTTATCTCAGGGGATTTCCTTTCCATTGGCCTTTTGAGGATTCATTTCTTTTTGAAAAAAAGTTATTTCCCTCGACAGGGTCAGCCACAGATTGGATGATAGGCCATGTATTTGCACACAGAAGCACATAGTTGGGGTACATGCTGAATATGTTTGTTACTGTGAAATACCTGGAGTTCTTCTATAATTTCTAATGGATCCTTCACTGACAGGAGGGATCTCCTCCTTCCATTGCTCAGAGACAGAAAACAGGATTTTTTTTTCTCAGCGCAGCAGGGAAGGATTTGTAATTCTGCAATTGGGCAGCACGTACTGAACAATACTAAGTACGCCGCAAACTAATTTAAGATGATCAGTTGAGCTCATAATGTAACTCATTTATATGTACTTGCAGTGACACACATTCATTCACAGGAACTCCCTCCCTACAAATGGAAGGAATATGTTCACACTTTCCAACTTCCGTAAATTACCCGGGCACTTGGGGAACCTGTATTTCTCT
The DNA here is from genome assembly GCA_024679065.1 of Sphyrna mokarran. Taxonomy (NCBI): domain Eukaryota; kingdom Metazoa; phylum Chordata; class Chondrichthyes; order Carcharhiniformes; family Carcharhinidae; genus Sphyrna; species Sphyrna mokarran. The sequence continues at coordinate 7,938,013 of JAGIQG010000016.1, read as the reverse complement.
GTTGCTTTCTTCATGGTAATGCCTTGGCTATTCAGAGTTGTCTTGTCAGCCAATCAGCACTCATTTTCTCCTATAATTACAGTGATGGTTTGAAATTTGGTATTCTTGCATTTGTCCTGAGGAGTGAAAAGCTTCAGTCCCCATAAGGGCCAGCTTTTACTCTATTAATGTGCTCTGTCATCTTACCATTATGTCATTATTAGCATCTACTTTAACACTGTAAATAGCATCACCTTTGCTCATGACATCTTTATTCAGACATACAAAAATAGAGGAGCAGGAGGAGTCCATTTGGCCCTTCGAGCCTGTCCTGTCATTCATTATGATCATCCAACTGATCCTAGTGATTAGACTGGGAAGGATTTTAAAGTGTGCAGAGAATGAGGAGAGAGTAAGATTAGATTGGGAGGGATGTTAGAGCGTGCAGGGAGTGAGGGGAGAGAGGAATGGACTGGGAGGGATATTAATGTGGGCAGGGAATGAGGGAGAGTTTAATTAGACTGGAGGGATGTTAGAGTGTGCGGGTGAGGGAGAATAGAATCAGACTGGGGAGGAAGGGAATATGAAAATAGGATTTGTTGGGTGAGCTATTCCAGAGTTTGGGGAGCAACGATATTGACATTCAATAAGATAGGGTCTGAAAAACTTTTGAAAGCACTGGTTACACTTTTGAAATTGTCCCTGTTATAAATGTTGTTGTTTCTATATGTCCCATTCAGCGATCTGTCAAAGACACATTGTTATTGCCGTTTCCAGCCAGTAGGTGACACGGGAGTGTGACTTTTAGAAGATTTAAGATACAGGTCTGTGTATGTGCGTCTATGTGAATGGGTTTCTATGTACGTTTGTGTTACTTTTTATATGTTTCTGTGTATATTTGTGTATGCATCTGCCTGTTTCTTTGTATATTTGTGTATATTAGTGCTGTACATTGCTCCTGTGTGTATTTTTCTGTTTCTGTATGTTTTGTGTGTGCTTGCTAGTTTCTGTTTACATGCGTTTTTGCTTCCTTGTATATTAGTGCGTGTTTGTTTTTGTGTGTGTGTCTTTCTGACTAGGTTTGTCTGTGAGAAACGTAGCAAATAGGAGCAGAAGTAGGCCCTTCAAGTCTGTTCTGCAATTTGGTTTGATTTGTTTCATCGTCCCATGTCTTGGGATACAGTGAGAAGTGTTTCTTGCACGTTACACAGTCAAAACATACCATTCATAGAGTATAAAGGGGAGAAGATAAGGACAGAGTGCAGAATATAGTGTTGCAGTGACAGTAGGGTGTAGAGAAAGGTAAGTTTAATATAATGGGTGGCACAGTGGTTAGCAATACTGTCTCACAGTGTTGGGGAACTAGGTTTTATTCTGGACTTGATCACTGTCTCTGTGAAGTTTGTATGTTCTTTCTGTGTCTGTGTGGATTTTCTCCTGTGTGGGTGCTCCTGTTTCTTCCCACGCTCCAAAGATGTGTGCATTAATCAGATCAGCCATTCTAAATTAGCCCCTTAGTGTCAGGGGGACTAGCTGGAGTAAATGGGTTAGCACCTGGGTGGGATTGTGATTGAATCAGACCTAATGGGCAGGATGGCTTCCTTCTGCATTGTAGGATTCTATATGGTACAATGATATATGTATCATTATGATCATGGTTGATCATCCAACTCAATAGCCTGATCCTGTCTTCCATTCATATCATTTGATCCCTTTAGCACCCAGAGATTTATCTAACCGCTTCTTAAAAAACATATAATATTTTGGCCTCAACTGCTTTCTGTAATAGCCAATTCCACATGCTGACCACTTTTGGGGATGAAGAAATATCTCCTCATCTTTGTCCTAGAAGGTCTATCCTGTATCCTCGGACAGTTACCCTGGTTCCCCACCATCGGGAACATCTTTCCTGCATCTCCCCTGTCTAGTCCTGTTAGAATTTTGTAGGCTTCCATGAGATTTCTGCCTCCAACGAATACAATCCTGACCAACTCAATCGCTCCTCACACATCAGTCGCACCATCCCAGGAATCAGTTTGGTAAACCTTCGCTAAGCAAGAATATCCTTCTCTCAGATAAAGGAGACTAAAACTGCACACAGTATTCTAGGTGTAGCCTCACCAAGGTCCTGTACAAATGCAGCAAGACATCCCTGCTCCTATACTGGAATCCTCTCGCTGTGAAGGCCAACATACCAATTCCTGTTTTAAATACCTGCTGTACCTCAGCACTTGCCTTCAGTGATTGGTATACGAGGACACGCAAATCTCATTGCACATTCTCTTAATTTATAGTCAGATAATAATCTGCCTTCCCATTTTTCCACGTGTGTTTGTTTTTATATGTATGAATTTCTGTATGTCTATGAGTTTCTGCATGTGTGTTTCTGTGTATATTTTTATGTCAAAGAACAAACAAAGAATAAAGAAAATTACAGCATAGGAACAGACCCTTCGGGCCTCCAAGCCTGCACCGACCATCTGCCAGACTTAACTAAGACCCCTTATCCTTCCACGGAACATATCCCTCTATTCCCATCCTATTCATGCACTTGTCAAGACGCCCCTTAAACGTCACTACCGTATCCACTTCCACTACATCCCCCAGCAATGCATTCCAGGCACCCACTACTCTCTGTGTAAAAAACTTGCCTCGTACATCTCCTTTAAACCTTGCCCCTCGCACCCTAAACCTGTTCCCCCTTGTAATTGACTCTTCTACTTTGGGAAAAAGCTTCTATCGACTCTGTCAAGCCCCTCATAATCTTGTGGACTTCTATCAGGTTGCTCCTCACTTCTGTCATTCCAGTGAGAACAAACCTAGTTTCTCCATCCTCTCCTCGTAGTTAACGTTCTTCTGATAAATCTTTTCTGTACTCTGTCCAATGTCTTCACGTCCTTCTGGTAATGTAGCGACCAGAATCGAACACTATATTCCAAGTGCAGCCTAACTAAGATTCTATAAAGCTGCAACGTGACTTGCCAATTTTAAAACTCAATACTCCAGCCAATGAAGGCAAGCATGCCATTTGCCTTCTTCACTATCTTCTCCATTGGCAATTCCACTTTCAGTATATCCAGATCCCTCTGCCTATCAATACTCTTAAGGGTTCTGTCATTTGTTCTGCCACATGTCCTTTATGTTTGTTGCTGTGTGCCTGTTTTTTTTTGTGTATGTGTAACTTTCTGTGCTTGTTTCAGTTTCTGTATGTGTTTCAGTTTCTGTATTTGTGTGTGTGTGTGTGTGTTCTTGTGTTTTTTCTGTTGCTGTGTATATGTGAATTTGTTTCTGCATGCATGTGATTTCTTTATATTTTAGGTGTTGATTTTTGTATATGTATATTTCTGTTTCTGTGTGCATCTGTGTATATTTGTTTCTATGTTCGATTGTGTATACATTTGCAGCTATTTTAATATGTGTGTTTCTGCATGTAATTGTGTTTTTTTTCTTTGAGTGTGTGAGTTTTTCTGTTTCAATGTGTGTGTTTCCACATGTGCGTGTGTTTGTGTTTCTGTTCGTGTATGTGTGTTTCTCTGTGTGTGTGTTTGTGTATATGTTTCTGTGTATGTGTTTCTGCATGTGTGTGTTTCTGTGTGTGTGTGTTTCTGTGAGTTTGTGTTTTTGTGTGTTCCTGCATATGTGTATTTCTGCATATATGTGTTTCTCATGTGTGTTTGTGTTTCTGTGTGTGTATCTTTGTGTATGTTTCTGTGTGTTTCTATGTGTGTCTTTCTGTGTGTGTGTGTGTTTCTGTGTATATGTTCCTGTGTGTGTGTTTATTTGTGTATGTTCCTGTGTGTGTTTTTGTGTGTTTGTGTGTGCGTGCTTCTGTGTTTCTATGTATGTGTGTGTCTGTATTTCTGTGTTTGTATGTCTTGTGTGTGTTTGTCAATATGTTTCTGTGTGTGTTTCTGTTTGTGTGTGTTTCTATGTGTGTGTGTTTCTGTGCGTGTGTGTTTCTGTTTGGCTGTGTTTCTCTGTGTGTTTATGTCTGTATGTTTATTTGTGTGTGTTTCTGTGGTGTTTGTGTCTGGGTGTTGTATGTTTCTATGTGTGTGTGTGTGTCTGTGTTTCCGTGTTTTGTGTTTGGTTCTGTGTGCATCTTTCTGTTCCTGGGTATATTTGTGATTTTCAGTTTCTGTGCATGTTTGTATGTGTGTGTTTTTGTGTGTGTGTGTGTGTATGTTTCTGTGCATTTATGTATTTTTCTTCTGTATATGTGTGTAAGTTTCTGTGTGTGTGTGCATGTGTGTGTGTTACATGTGTGCATGCACAAAGATGTATAGGTTAGGTGGATTAGCCATGGTAAATGCAAGGGATAGGGCATAGGGAAGTGCCTGGGTGGGACGCTCTTTCAGAGAATTGGTGCAAAGTGAACCTCTTCCTGAACTATTGGTATTCTTTTGCTGAATGAGCTGACATCAAACTCTTGGATAGCATGAATTTCCTGTACTTAGCCACAAATAATCCATGAAACAGACCTGGTAATGCTAGTGCTTGCCCATTCTGGTACAAACTGGATTTCTAATGACACAATAAGCCTTAAGCACTGACAAACAATCTCTCCGGCCCTGAAAATTAACCTTTGCAAACATGGGAGCTCATTCTTTCAGCATTTAATCATTGTTGGAGATTTAAGGAAACTAAATATTAAAACAACCGGTTCAGAAGTATGGAATATTTACAGCACAGGAAGAGGCCATTCAATCCATCTTGTCTGCGTTGCCCAAAAACAAGATAGAAAGTAACTAGCTGTTCATTTTAATCCCATTTTCCAGCCCCTGGGTCAATGGCCTGGTGGGTTCCAGCACTTCAGAGGCAGATCCAAGTACCTTTTAAAATGTATTGAGCCTCAAACAGCAGCTTGGCACAGTGGTTAGCACTGCTGCGTCACTGTGCCAGGGATCTGGGTTTGATTCCGGCTTGGATCACTGTCTTTGCAGAGTCTGCACATTCTCCCCATGTCTGCATGGGTTTCCTCTGGGTGCTCCGGTTTCCTCCCACAGTCTTAAAGATGTGCCGCTGCATTGGCCCTTTAGTGTACCCGAACAGGATGTGGCAACGAGAGGATTTTTGACAGTAACTTTATTGCAATGTTAATGTAAGTTTACTTGTGATGCTAATAAACTTTAAACAAAGAGTTAATGGCTTGCGATAGCATACCCAGAGTGAAGGAGTCCAAAGTCAGGTTTAAACCAACTGGAGTTTTTATTGCTTCAGACCATCTACTTCAATAAAGACTTTTATCCAAACTTTTCTCTTACAAGATAAAGAAAAACAACAGTACGTATATTTAAACACCTCTCCACACGTGACAAGCCCAATGCACAGATGAAGGACAGTGATTTGCCAAGTTACAGTCATGGGCACCAGTTACACAGAGACAGGAGCGTTATATACAGTTATCTCCAAATCAGGGCATCATCAATTCCTGCAGGAAATGTTCCCAATCCAAAAAATAGATACATTGACATTGTGTTTCTCAAGTGCATTCACTTCCGTTTGCCCTCAACCGTTTTTTCAAAGTTATCTTAACATGTACGTGACTCTCTCTGAATTATTTTACAGTAACCTGTTTTTGGGTTTTGTTCCTGGGTGGAGGATGGTGGTGGTCAGTGAAATGAGTTGTTTCCAGTTGGGTGCTGTTGGGAATTTTTGGGGGCCCCCATTCGGTTTTTGCTATCATTTTGCACATTCTCTCCCATTCTTGCTGCCTCTCTTGTGTTCTTCTCTCTTCTTCTCTTTTTCTCATTCTCTCACATTTTTTTCCACTCTTTCCTTCTCTCTTTCCCCTGTTCTCTCTGTCTTGTTTTCGCTCTCTCCCTTGCACTCTCATTCTCTCTTTCTCCTTCTCCTGTTTCGGGTGGATTACTGCCAGTTCTAACATTTAAAGAACAGTTTGAAGAATGGATAAGGCGAATCCTACTTCCCTCGGACAGGAAATAAGGAATTTGAAGATTTTAAAAAAGAAGGAACTTTTGGCTTTTGCTTTGACTGCAGGTGACCTACTGACTCCCCTCAGATCCTGTCAACACTGAACTCAAGGCTTGGAGCAACTTGAAGGAGTCGACTGCTGTCCTTAGACAGGCAGACGAGATGAGACAGATTGGACAGAAAGATAGACAGGCAGATAACAGAGAGCAGCGATACAGATAGAAGGAGATATTGACAGACACAGATATTGACAGAAAGAAAGAGAGAGGCAGTGAGATACAGATAGATACAGTGGTAGAGTAACAGAAAGTGACATATACCAACAGAAAAATAGAGAGACAGAGAGAGAGAATGACAGACAGACACAGAGAGAAAGAGAGACAGAGAATGACCAACACGCACTGAAAAAGAGAGAGGCAGAGAGTGAAAGTGACAGAGAATGACAGGCGGACACACAGAAAGAGAGAGTGAAATAGAGAATGACAAACAGACACAGAGAGAGAAAGAGAGAGAGAGGGAGAGAGAGAGACAGAGAATGACAGAGAGAGATAGAGACAGAGAATGACAGGCTCCAGAGAGAGCGAGTGACAAAGAATGACAGACGGACACACAGAGAGACAGAGGATAACAAATACATAGAAAGAGAGACAGAGAGAGATAGAGAATGACAGACAGACACACAGAGAGAAAGAGAGAGAAACAGAGAATGACAGAAAGAGACAGAGAATGACAGACTCGCAGAGAAAGAGAGAGAGAGGCAGAGAGAGAGAGAGAGTGACAGACAGACACAGAGAAACAAAGTGAGGCAAACAGAGAAACAGAAAGGTAGAGAGGACAGAGGGGAGGAAGCATAGAGTGGGATATAGAGGGAGGGACAGAGGAAGACAGAAAAGAGAGATAGTTCGAGAAATGACAAATAGATGAAAAGAGAGAGAGATGCAGATGGAGAAGACAAGACTGAGACAGAGTGAGAAAAAAAGCATGAGGCCAAAGAGAAAGACAGAGTAATTCCAAACCAGAATCAAAAAAGACAAGGAGAGAAAGGGAGTGAGGGAAGGTGAGGTGAGGGTGAGTGCAGAGAGAGATGGTGGCGGCGGGGGGGGGGGAGATCGACAACACAGAGAGAGGGGAGTACATAGAAATCCAGAGAGGAAAGAAATAGAGTCTGAGAGATGCAGAAAACCGCTCATTCCATCACACTCTCCAAGTTGCGTTCCACAGGCTGATCCCAATGCAGACTGAGCAGGACCACTCGGGAGCTGGGGAGAGGGGGAGCTGGGGGGGGAAAGCGGGAACTGGGGTGGGGGGAGATGGGAGGAAATGGGGGGAATGAGGTGGGGAACTGGGATGGAGGTGGGGGAGGAAGCTGGATGGGGGGAGGGGAGTGGAGGGGGGGGGGGGAAAGCTGGGACGGTGGCGTAGGGAGGGAGGGAGCCGGGATGGGGGGGACGGGGGACGGGGAGGGAGGCGAGGACAGGAGTGGGGGAAGCGGGACGGGGAACCGAGGGGGAAAAGGGGAGGGGGGAGCTGGGACGGGGGGGAGCTGGGACAGGGGTGGGGTGGGAGGGAGTGGGGGGGGGGGTGGGGGGGAGCCGGATGGGGGTGTGGGAGGGGGAAGCCGGGGGCCGGGGGGTGGTGGGAGGGAAAAGGGGGGGGGGGGGAGGCTGGGACTGGGGGGAGGGGGGTTGGGGGGGGGAGATCCGGGACGAAGGTAGGGGGAGAAACTGGGTGGGGAGGGGAGAATGAGCTGTAGAGTGACGAACAGCAAGATGAGGGTCAGGTTTCTGTCCCAATCGCTCGGATTGGACGGGGGTGAGGGTGCAGGTGGGGGTCTGAAATGGCCGAGGGTCAGTGTTAAACCGGGGACTTTGCTGTGAGCCGTGGCTGATGCTCCCGCTGACAGTCACCCCCATCCACCCACACCCACACAGGCAAACAGCAGCTTCACCTCCACACAGCTGCACTCAGAAAAAAAAACTATTAATTGTACATAAACACTTAACTTGGGTCATCAAACACGGCCAAGCCTTCGAGCATGTTTGCTTTAGGGTCTGGCGCCACTGGGATTCAGCCGCTTTCCGGCCCTCCACATCAGCTCCGGTACCCCATTCCCAGCTCTTTGGCCTTGCCGCTGACCCTTGGGAAATCCTCCTCCGCTCGCTCCGTCGACGGGGGGTTGGATCTTTGGGCCTTCGTCCAGAGCCGCTGCCCGGGGCCTTCGGGGAGTTCAGGGCCGGCCTCCCCCTCCGAGCTGGAGTCGCTCAGGTCGGTCACCTCCAGCTCGGAGTCGGTCTCTGCCTTGACCCAGGGCCCCCCAGCGCCGTCAGCCGCCCGGGATTGCGCCCTGTCGCCGGCCCGGGAGAGGGAGGGGGTCTGCGGGGAGGCGGGAGGCGCCAGGTCCGCCCGCAGCGCCTGGATGACGGGGTAGGAGGGCAGGCCCTTCTGGCCCAGGCAGAGCCGGGGGTAGGGGCCAGCCTGCTGGGGGCCCCTGTCACCTGGCTCGGCCGGGGGCAGCAGGGAGATCTGGGTGGGGAGGTGAGCTAGGCCCCCCGCCAGCGTGTTGGGGTAGTAGTGAGGGGGGTAGAGGGCAGACATCTTGGAGGCGGGGAGGTTGAATGGGGGGGAAGGGTAGGAAGGGAGGGTCCAGGGGTAGTCTGAGAAGTGGCCATTCCTCCCATAGGTGCCCATCATTGCCGGAGGCTTGGAGTAGTAAGGGGCCCCTGTGAAAAGAAGCAGGAAGAAAGTGAGGAGGAAATGCAAGACTCATCACTGTTTACAAAGTAACAGTGTCAATCCTCATATTCCACCCCGATCCCATATCCCCCACTCTCACCCTGAACCCTGTATCCCCCATTCCCAGCCCGATACCCAACCCCATATCCCCCACTCTCACCCTGAACCCTGTATCCCCCATTCCCAGCCCGATACCCAACCCCATATCCCCCACTCTCACCCTGAACCCTGTATCCCCCATTCCCAGCCCGATACCCAACCCCATATCCCCCACTCTCACCCTGAACCCTGTATCCCCCATTCCCAGCCCGATACCCAACCCCATATCCCCCACTCTCACCCTGAACCCTGTATCCCCCATTCCCAGCCCGATACCCAACCCCATATCCCCCACTCTCACCCTGAACCCTGTATCCCCCATTCCCAGCCCGATCACCAACCCCATATCCCCCATTCCCACCCTGAACCCTATATCCCCCAATCCCAGCCTGACCCCTGACCCCCTAGTCCCCATCCACCCTGACCCCATATCTCCATTCCCACCTGAACCTGTATCTCCAATCCCAGCCCGATCCCAACCCCATATCTCCCATTCCCACCCTGAACCCTATATCCCCCAATCCCAGCCTGACCCCGACCCGTAGCCCCCATTCCCACCCTAACACTATATCCCCTATTCCCACCCTGACCCCATAGCCCCCATTCCCACCCTGATCCCTGACCTTATATCCCCCATTCCCACCCTGACCCCTGATTCCCCATTTCCACCCTGACCCCTGATCCCCCATTCCCACTCTGATCCCTGATCCCCAATTCCCACCCTGACCCCTAACTCCCTCATTCCGATCCTGACCTCTGACCCCTTAGCCCCCATTCCCACCCTGAACCCTGTATCCCCATTCCCAGCCTGATCCCTAACCCCATATCCCCCATTCCCACCCTGAATCCCAGCCTGACCCCTCACCCCCTAGCCCCCATTCCCACCCTGACCCCATATCCCCCATTCCCCCGACCCTTGTATCTTCTATTCCCACCCTGATCCCTGACCTTATATTTCCCCATTCCATTCCTGACCCCATATCCCTCATTCCCACCCTGAACCCTGTACCCTCATTCCCAGCCTGATCCCCGACCCCATATCCCCCATTCCCACCCTGAACCCTGCATCCACTAATCCCAGCCTGACCCCTGACCCCATAGCCCCCGTTCCCACCTGAATCCTGACCCCTCACCCCCTAGCCCCCATTCCCACCCTGACCCCATATCCCCCATTCCCCCCGACCCCTGTATCTTCTATTCTCACCTTGATCTCTGACCTTATCGTCCCCATTCCATTCCTGACCCCGTATCCCTCATTCCCACCCTGACCCCATAGCCCCCATTCCCCCGACCCCTGTATCTTCCATTCCCAGCCTGATCCCTGACTTATATTCCCCATTCCATTCCTGACACCATATCCCTCATTCCCACCTGACCCCATATCCCCCATTCCCATCCTGAATCCTGTATACCTCAATCCCAGCCCGATCCCCAACCCCATATTCCCCATTCCCACTTGAACTATGTATCCCCCAATTCCAGCCTGACCCCTGACCCCTTATATCTCCCATTCCCATCTTGACCCCTTATTCCCCATTCCCATCTTGATCCCTAATTCCCCCATTCCCACTCTGACCCCTGACCCCCCATTCCCATCCTGACCCCATATTTCCCATTCCCATCCGGCCTCTGACCCCATATCCCCATTCCTCCCTGACTCTGACCCCATATCCCCCATTCCTACCCTGATCCTGACCCCATATCCTCCATTCCCATCCTGACCCCATATCCCCTATTCCCACTGTGACCCCTGACCCCTTATCCCTCATTTCCACCCTGATCCCTGATCTTCCCTATTCCATTCCTGACCACATATCTCTCATTCCCACCCTGACTCCTAACCCCATATGCATCATTCCCATCCTGACCCCTGACCTCATATCCCCCATTCCCACCCTGCCCCCTGTATTACCCATTCCCACCCTGACCCCTGACCCCATATCCCCCTTTCTCACCCTGACCCCATATCCCCCATTCCCACCCTGACCCGTATCCTCCCAATTCCCACCCTGACCTTTGATCCCCATATTTTCCATTTCCACTCTGATCCTATATTGTCCATTCTCCCAATCCCTGTATATCCTATTCCCATGCTGACCCCATATCCTTCATTCGTACCCTGACCTCATGTTCTCCATTCCCTGCCTTTATATCCACCATTCCCACCTGACCCCTGACCTCTGTATCGCCATTCCCACCCTGATCCTGACTCCTGCACCTACATCCCTACCCTGACCCCTGTTCCCCATCGTCACCATGACCCCTAATCCCTGTATCCCCCATTTCCACCCTGACCCCTGTATTGTCTTATTCCCACATTCTCACCTGACCCCTACATTCTTATACCTACCCTGATTCTAACCCCTGACCCCTGTGTCCCCATCCTCATCATGACCCCTGACCCCTATATCCTTTATTTCCATCCTGATCCTTCTATCCCCATCCCCAGCCTGACCTCTCTATCTTTCTCTTCCTACCTTGACACCTGTATCCTCCTGACCCCTGATTCCCACCCAGTAACCCTGTGTCTGCCACATCCACACTGACCCCTATATCATTCTGTTCTCCTCAAAGGTCAACATAATCTGAATCTTGGCTCGATGGACACACAGCACACACATGCATACACTCACACACACACACACACCCTGTCTGTTTTTCTCTCTCTCCCTGTCTTCCCTCTCTCCAATTCAGTCCCTTTCTTTCCCACCCTCACACTGCATGAATATCCCCCTCTTTCTTCAATGTCTCTCTCTCCCTCTTTCCTCTACTTCTCAGACCCATGGTGTCTGCTTTTCTCTTCTTTAGTCGCTCCCTTTCTCCCTTCCTGTCTTTCTCCTGTCTCTTTCTCCCTCTCTCTCTCTTCCCCACACCCTCTTCCCCTTCTCCCAAATGTGGCAACCCTCTCCTCTCTTTCTCACACTTTCTCTCTGTCACCCACTCTCCCTTACATTCTCTCACTTTTACCTTCCCTACTTCCCTCAGCCAGCTAGCTCCAGGAGACTATTTAAATGGTGAGAGACAGCAGAATGTGGTGGTACAGAGGGACCTGGGTGCCCTAGTGCATAAATCACAAAAGGTTAAGTCTGCAAGTCATGAGGAAGACATATGGAAAATTAGCCTTTATTACAAGAGGGATGGTGCATAAGGGTGGGAAAGTCTTACACTGGGATTAACCGACTCGCCCGAGGCTGGGATTGTCCAGTCCCACTGTGGTGAATGAAGACGTGGCTGAGCACCAAATTCCTTATTCCCGCTGGAAACAGAGATGGGAATGAGTGACATTGGAGAATCCGGGTCCATGTTCAAGGCATTGGTGAGATTGTAGGTGGAGCAGTGCATTTGAGAATGAATACTTCAGGTTTGATTTGACTTGATTTGATGTCTTATTGTCACATGTATTAGTGTACAGTGAAAAGAATTGTTCCTTGTACTATGCAGACAAGATATACTGTTCATAGGGAAGGAAATGAGAGAGTGCAGAATGTTGTCTTACAGCCATAACTAGGGTGTAGAGAAAGATCAATTTAATGTGAGGTCAATCCTTTCAGAAGTCTGACAGCAGCATGATGTACCTGCGTTGGAAGCAGTTCAGGAAGGCTGATTCACCCAAAGGAACCAGTCTCTCCAATGGGGCAGCTTGGGACAGAGTGGGTCGACACCATTGAACTTTCTTTCCTTAGAGGGTCATTAGAGTTTGAAGTTCTGTAGAGAGGACTGGATCCCTGAATATATTTAAGACTGAAGTTGGAGAGATTTTTGATTGCTGAGAGAGTTGAGGGTTCAGGGGGAACAGGCAGAAATGGAGGCCACAAGCAGACCAGCCATGATCTTATTGAATGGCAGAGCATGCTTGAAGGGCCGAGCGGCCTCCTCCTGGTTCTAAATTGCCTGTTCTTAGTTTCTTAGTTTCTCTTTTCTCTGCTCCCCTCTCTTTCTCCCTCCCCCTTCCTGTTTCTCCCCCTCTCTCTCTATCCTTCCATCATTCTCTCCCTCTCTCTCTATTCCTGTTTCTCCCTTTCTATCCCGCTTGCTTCTTTTCTTTGTTTCCCTGCCTCTATCTCTCTCCCTCTCCCTCTCTCTAACTTAATCTCCCTCGATCTCTCTGCCTCTCTCTGTGTCGCACTTTCCCCGTTCTCCATCCTACACCGTCTCTTTCTCTCACACTCTTCCTCATGGCTTTTCTCTATCTCTCTGCCTCTCTCTCTTTCTTCTACCATTTCTTCTCTCTCACTCACTCCATTTCTCATTCCCACCTCTTTTCCCCCCCCCCCCCCCCGGACCCACGCCAACCCCCCCACCCTCCTCTTTTCCCTCTGTTCTGATCTTTCACACACCTGAAGTGAAGAAAGCGAGGCCAGTTTCGAGTCGGAGTTTCTCTGTGTCCGCTGTGGGAATGGGACGCTCAAACACTGGATTCCGCAGCTCCCGACCCCCTGGTTCCGGAAGTCTTGGTGGAGTTAACAAACTTTGGATTGCCTTCATGGAAAAGACAAATAGACATCACATCAAACACTCTCAGGACAGGTACAGAACAGAGTTAGATACAGAGTAAATCTCCCTCTACACTGTCCCCATCAAACACTCCCAGGACAGGTACAGCACAGGGTTAGATACAGAGTAAAGCTCCCTCTACACTGTCCATCAAACACTCCCAGGACAGGTACAGCACAGGGTTAGATACAGAGTAAAGCTCCCTCTACACTGTCCCCATCAAACACTCCCAGGACAGGTACAGCACAGGGTTAGATACAGAGTAAAGCTCCCTCTACACTGTCCCCATCAAACACTCCCAGGACAGGTACAGCACAGGGTTAGATACAGAGTAAAGCTCTCTCTACACTCTCCCCCATCAAAGACTCCCAGGGCAACACGGGGTTAGATAGAGTCTTCCCGAGTTACAGTGACAACATCTCACGAAAGATACTGTCATAATTTCAGTAACATTTCCTTACATGAGCTATTTATTATCCAAAATTTTAACAATGGGTGTTGGAATTATTAGGGGTATAACCTGAAGCTTGGCACAGGAAGCAGGCTATCCAAAGGCTGGTAAAGGAGGCCGGACAGAGGCAGAGAGCTTTAGGGATGAAATTTTGGAGCTTAAGCTCCAGCTGGCAATGGCAGAGTGATGGAGACTGGAATAATCGCAGCACAGAGCACTTGGAATGGTGTAGAGCTGGAGGAGGTTACAGAGACAGGGAGGGTTGTAGGGACTGGAGGAAGTTACAGAGATGGAGGCGGGTGGAACATTGGAGCAGGTTACAACAATAGTGAGGGTGGTAGGGCTGGAGGAGTTTACAGAGATAGGGAGGGTTGTAGGGGCTGAAGGAGGTTACAGAGATAGGGAGGGTTGTAGGGGCTGGAGGAGGTTACAGAGATAGGGAGGGTTGTAGGGGCTGGAGGAGGTTACAGAGATAGGGAGGGTTGTAGGGGCTGGAGGAGGTTACAGAGATAGGGAGGGTTGTAGGGACTGGAGGAGGTTACAGAGATAGGGAGGGTTGTAGGGGCTGAAGGAGGTTACAGAGATACGGAGGAATGAGGTCATGCAGTGATCTGAAAACATTAAGGACATTTTTCGCAGCGAGGCTGCAAGGCTGAGGTCCAGGGTCAGTCAGCACGGACAGAGGGTTGCAGAGGAGTTTGGATTGATTGAGACCTGGCCGGTGTGGGGTTGTCGGGTTTCTGATGTACCTCGGTGGTGACTGGTGAGCAGTCTTGGCCCTGGCTGTTATTGAATGGGTTGGAGGTTAGCAGTAACTGCGAGTGGCTCATATCCAGCAGAGGGTAATTCACCAGGATGACTTTACTGAAGTTAAACTTGTAGGTGAAGCGCTTGCCCTTGGTCTTGTGGAGGATCCGCTTGTTGTAGTAATACCTGGAAAAAGATCAGCAGGGGACAGAGTCAGTGAGAGATATGGAGAGATTGAGAGACACACAGAGACCCCCATCTTCCAGTCACACCCTAACCTCCCACTATAGACCCTCAGACTGATATACAGAGCCCAGATTAATACAGGGCCCCTCCGGACAGGCACAGGAACCCACCTCCCCCCACCCCGCCTAGGATGGCACGGGGACACCTAGCGTGACACAGAAACCACCCCACCCCAGGGTGACACGAGGAATCCGGGAGTGATTCAGTTCGAGTGATGCAGAGACAACCAGCAGTGATACCACAGAGTGTCTTCGCCCCCTGTGCAGTGAGCCTCCAACAGACACTGGGGTCTTGGAGAAGTCCTTCAGACTGTCTGTCTGTCTGAAGATCCCCTTGATAGACAGGAACAGGCGTGGCCTGAGGGAGGGAGAGAGAGAAAGAGGGATAGAGTGAGAGACGGAGGGAGAGAGGGATGGAATGAGAGTGGAAGGCTGGGAGGCTGATGACGAGGGAGATTGGGAGGGAAAATGGAAGGAGGGAGAGAGAGAAAGGGAGGGAATGAGAGAAGGAAAGAGGAACGGAAAGAGGGATGGAGTGAGAGTGGAAGGGTGGGAGGGAGATGGGGAGGCAAGGAAGAGAGGGAAGGAAAAGGAAGGGTGAGAGGGAAAGAGGGTCACGGAGGGTGGGAAGGAAGTGTTACCTCAGGGCCCGACTCAGCTTGTCGTAGTTCATATGCGGTTTGCACTTGCGGACGCCCCAGAGCTTGGCCACTTCATCCGGGTCCTTGATGACAAACTCCCCATAGTCTCCCTGCCAGGCAATAACGTTCTGATATTCCTCCTTCTGAAGCAGCTCCAGGATAAAGTGCCAGAGCTGGATCTGCCGGGATCCGGGACTCGATTCCGGCTTGTAGGCCCAGTCCGGGAACGCGAAGCCTGAGGAGACATTAACAGGAAAGGCAGGGAAGTTAGGAGAGATTTCCACGCTGTGCTTCCAACCTCTTTTGAGTATGGATTCAACGCAGATCTAGAACAACGCACAAGCCACTCGGCTAGTTGCCTGATAGCCTGGTGGTCCAACAATTCAACATTCATTGCAATGCTCCACTCTCTCCCCATGGCCCTGTGTCAATCTCAAACGAATCCCTCGCGCTCTGAAGAATCAAAGAAATGTTAGATTGTCGAACACAAAGTAGCAAATTGCATTTCACTCAATTACAGTCACCACACTTTAGGAAGGATATCAGGGTGCGGAGGAGATTCATCCAAATTGTTGCCAACACATGGCATTTTAACCACAAGGTTTGAAAACATAGAAAATAAGAGTAGGGATAGACCATTCAGCCCTTCGAGCATGCTGTACCATTCAAAGGTTCATCCTTTACTCAACCCCATACTCTTGCATTCTCTCCATACTCCTTGACACATTTAGAGTCTAAGAATCTATCTATTTCTTTCTTAAATACAGTCAGTGACTTAGTCTGATAGCATTCTATGGTAGAGATTTCTATATGTTCATCACCCTCTGGTTAGCTTCTATAGCAGCATGGTGGCACAATAATTAGCAATGCTGCCTCACAGTGCCAGGGACCTGGGTTCGATTCCAGCCGTGGGTCACTATCTGCACATTCTCCCCATGTCTGCATGGGTTTCCTCTGAATGGTCCAGTTTCCTCTCACACTCCATAGAAGTGTAGGTTAGATTGGTTGCTAAATTGCCCCTTAGTGTCAGCGGGGCTAGCAGGGAAAATACATGGGGTTAAGGGGATGGGGCAGAATTGTTGTTGACGCAGACTCAATGGGCTGAACGGTCTCTTTCTGCACTGTGAGATTATAAGTATGAATGATTATTGGCTTCCTCTGTATCATGAGGCTCTGACCCCTTGTTCTGGACTCGCAAGGCAAAGGAAACAATATTCCTGCGTCAGAATTTTATACGTCTCAATTAGATCCGACTCATTCCTTTCAATTCTAGTGAATACAAGCCCAGTTGACCCAATCTCTCCTCATACATCAGTCCTGCTACACCAGCAATCAATCTGGTGAACCTTTGCTGCACTCCCTCTGTGGTAAGTCTGTTCTTTCTTTGATAACAAGACCAAAGCAGCATACAGTTCTCCAACTTGGAGGAACTGCGGTTGTTCTTTGGAGGAAAGACTTGACGGAGATCGTACAGGATTATTTAATCAAAAAAGCAAAGGGAAAGTCTATTCCCTTTAGTAATTGTTACAAAGAATCATAAAATTATCACTGGCACAGTGACACAGTACTTAGCACTCCTCCTCATAGCGTCAGGGACCCAGGTTCAATTCCAGCCTCGGGTTACTGTCTGTGTGAAGCCTGCACATTCTCCCCTTGTCTGCGTGGGTTTCCTCCGGGTACTCCAGTTTCCTCCCACAGTCCAAAGATATGCGAGTTAGGTGGATTGGCCATGCTAAATTGCCCCAGGTGTCAGGGGGACTAGCTAGGGTAAATATGTGGGGTTATAGAAATAAGACCTGGATAGGATTATGGTGGGTGCAGACTGAATGGGCTGAATGGCCTCCTTCTGCACTGTAGATGATTCTACGAGCATCTCTATGGTGCAAAAAGAGGTCATTCTGTCCATCAAGCTTGCATTGCCAACAAGCACCCTGGCCTTACCTCTGTGACCCCATACATTTACCCTGCTAATCTCCCTGACTCTAAGGGGCAATTTTGAATGGCAAATCCACAGAACCCGCACATCTTTGATGGGTGGGAGGAAACCGGAGCACCCAGAGGAAACCCACGTAGACATGGGGAAAACACGCAAACTCCACACAGTCACCCAAAGTCAGGACTGAACCCGGGTCCCTGGCGCTGTGAGGCAGCAGTGCTAACCACTGTAGCACCGTGCCGCCCAAAGCATTCTGGGGGGAGGGGGGGTGGTGAGGAGAGGAGGGGAGATGTAGAGATTTAAGAAACAGGATTATCCATACAATGTGCCAATGGTCGGCCGTTGGACTCCATAGACCTGCCATTGTCAACAGGAAATTGCAGCTAAGCTTTTTGACTGGGGGGGGGAATAGTGTTGGGGTGTCATTTTTTTACATTGCAGGATGACAAATATCATCTTTGTAAAGAAACTTTTGTAAAGAACAGAACGTGAACACAATCGTAGGGCTGCACCCTAATTATAGCTTATATTTAAATATGTATCTGACCTCTGACTCCCGGGTCAGGTGACCCATTAAATACTGAACACAACATATTATATCTAATGCTGGGGTCCCATGTTGCAATCTCACTAATGAAAGGAAGGACGACTATTGTTTTCTTACGAGTGGCAATGTCCTGGTCCTGACTACCTCCAAGAGCAGTAGGAGCAGAGATGGTTATGGGAGATAGGTAAACCCACAGAGCTCTGAGTAGGAAGGGCAATGAGATGGACTGCGTGGCTTCATCGAGACTCTAAGGACTCAAGAGGCTGAATGGTCTCTTTCTGTTCTCTAATGACTCTGTAGCTGGAATTTTACTGGCCCACCTGCCCCGAGAGTCAGAGCGGGTCATGGGTGGAGTATGGGAAGGTCTGTTGATCTCAGGCGGGATTTTATGATTTTGGGACAAGTGAGGCTGTAACTCAGTGAGGTAAATTGGGGCTATGCTAAATTGCCCCAAGTATCAGGGCGACTAGCTAGGTAAATATGTGGGGTTATAGGAATAGGGCCTGAGTAGGATTGTGGTCGGTGCAGATTCGATGAGCCTCCTTCTGCATAGGGTGATCCCCTATGATGCAAAAAGAGGCCTGCATTGAGCATTGAGCCTGCACTGACAACAATCCTACCCAGGCTCCCTGAGAACTGGTACTTAGCCCACTAGGTGGAGCTCGTACACTGATCCATATATAAAGCAAGACCACGAGAGGGTCCATTAATGGTTTAGTCCCAGTAGGAACCTGTCGTGTTCACCACATGTTTGTAATTGTTGGGACACATTGGGTGTTAATGTTAAGGGCAGCAACTGTCACGAGCAGATTGGTTTGGAGCATGAAGGAACATGGGAAGTGATTCAATCCATTTGCTCACGTGAAGCAGGAAGACGAGACTGAACCAATGCTGTGTTTCTCTGCTTCTTTCTTTGTGTTGGTCTATCTATCCAGCTGTAATTTATCCAGGAAAAGGGAACATTCAGTCCCCTCAATCCCACTGCACTATTGTGTGACATTGCACCTGTTCTTCTCATTCCACACCATTCTCCTGCATCATCCCTAACACTCCTTGAAGTCTTTATCCAGAAATCTCTCGTTCTCTGCCCTGAAAACACACATTGAGTTAGTCTCCACTACCCTCTGAGCAGACAATTTCAAAGATTCACAGCTCTGAGTGAAGAAATCACTCCTCATCTCTGTCATAAATGACCCATTCCTTATTCCGAAATGGCAACCCCCATTCTAAACCTCCTAGCCTGAGAATGTGCGTCTTTAACTCTATCTATATCCATCCGTGTGTCCATCCATCCATCTATGTCTGCCTGTCTATCTGCCAAAGTATCTGCTTGCCTTCCTGTCTGTCTGCCTATCTACCTCTCTATCTGTCTGCCTGTCTATCTTCTTCCCCTCTCCCCTCTCCCTGCCCCTACCTCTCCCTGTTATTTACTCTGCAACAAAGTACAATAGTGCAAATGTTAGAAATCGAAAATGAAAAGAGGAACCGCTGGAAACATTCAGCAAGTGGGTTGGGCAACTCCTGTGGAGAGAGAAAAACAGAGATAACAGGACAATTTCCTTGTGTCAGCTACATTTAATTGTCTCCACCTCTCTTTCATTTCTTCACTCTATCTAATATAGTCTTCACCTATTTTTAGTTGGGGGTACCTATCCTAACGTTGTTCAAGAAAGGATAAAGGGATAATCCAGAAAATTATAGTCCGGTGAGTCTCACATCAGTGATTGGGATTTTATTGGAGAGGATTCTTACGAATAGGATTTATGTATATTTGGAGAAGCATGGCTGAATTAGGAAAAAACAGCTTGCCCTTGTGTGGAGCTGGCCATGTCTTACTAACTTATTTTTTCCGAGGAGATATAAAGGTTGAGATTGAGGGTAGAGCAATGGATGTCGGCTTTCAACAAGTTCCCTCCTTGGCTGCTTGGAATTCAGAATTGACTTGCCCACGGAAGTCAGAGCAGTGGAAGGGTGTTTTTCTGGCTGGAGGTGTCTGTGACTAGTGGTGTTCTGCAGTGATCCGTACTGGTTCGTCCGCAGTTTGTGATATATATAACTGAATGTGTAGCTGGACGGGTTAGCAAGTTTGCAGATGACACAAAGATAACAGGAGTGGTGGATAGTGTAGAAGATTGTCAAATGACACAGTGGTATACAGATCAGTTGCAGATGTGGGCAGAGAAATGGCAGATGGAATCTAGCCTGGATAAACGTGAGTACTGCACTTGGGGGGAACCAAATATTAAGAGTAAGTATTCACTTAACAGCAAGACCCTGAACAGCATTGATGCACAGAGAGATCTTGGGGTTCATGTCCAAAGCTCCCTGAAAGTGACGACACAAGTTGACAGCTTAGTAAAGAAGGCGGATGGTAGGCTTGCCTTTACTAATCAAGACACTGAATACAAAAGTCAGGATGTCGTGTTGCAGTTTTATAAAACTTTGCTTAGGCTGCACCTGGAGTATTGCATTCAATCCTGGCCGCCACGTTACAGGGAGGATGTGGAGACTTTGGAGAGAGTGCAGGAGAAGTTTACTGCCTGGGTTAGAGGGTACGAGCTATTAGGGGAGGCTGCATAGATGAGGGTTGTTTTTTTCTGGAACGAAAGAGGCTGAGGGGGAGACCTGACAGAAATCTATAACATTATGAGGGGCATAGATAGGGTTGACAGCAGAAACTTTGTCCCAGAGTTGAAATATCTAATTTTAGGGGGCATGCACTTCGGGGAAAAGGGGAAAAGTAAGATGTGAGGGGCAAATATTTTTACACAGGAAGTGGTAGGTATTTGGAACGTGTTGCCAGGGCTGGTGGTGGAGGCAGATACGATAGAGGGGGTTAAGGGGTTTTTAGATAAGCATGTGACTATTCAAGGAATAGAGGGAGATGGATGAAGGGCAGGCAGAATGATAAGTTTAATTTGGCATCATATTCGGCACAACATGGTGGGCCAAAGGGCCTGTTCCTGTGTTGTTACTGTTCCATGTTCTGTCTGTGTTTCATTCATGTCTCCAGCCTCTGAATGAGTTTGCACTCACCACAGCTGGATAGTCTCACTCCCTCTAGCAATGTGTCCCCTGTCCCCAGCTGCTGGAAACAGTCAGCAGGTCAGGCTCCATCTGTGAAGTGGCCGGCCATCAGAACTGGGAGAAGCAGCAAGATGTAAATGAAAAGGGAAAAGGATGAGGGGGCAAAGAGTATTAAAGGGCCATGATAGGGTAGAAAACAGAAGCGATTGAATGACAAAGTGGGATGCAGGGTGAGGTGAATTAAATTTACAAAGGTTAGGGCAGGAGGGAGCAGAGGAGGTGGAATTGACAGAATCATTGCTGGCACCTAATGTCTGAAAAGATATGAGCTGCG
Organism: Sphyrna mokarran; assembly: GCA_024679065.1. Taxonomy (NCBI): domain Eukaryota; kingdom Metazoa; phylum Chordata; class Chondrichthyes; order Carcharhiniformes; family Carcharhinidae; genus Sphyrna; species Sphyrna mokarran. Next base: position 7,916,846 of record JAGIQG010000016.1, on the reverse strand, counting down.
ATTATGGTTTGAACTTGTTGAACTCAGTGTTGAAGGTGGGACAGTGGTCAGCGCCAGGGACCTGGGTTCAATTCCAGCCTCAAGTCACTGTCTGTGTGGAGTTTACACGCTCTTCCCGTGTCTGCGTGGGTTTCCTTCCCACAGTCCAAAGATGTGCGGGTTAGGTGGATCGGACATGGGAAATTGCCCCTCAGTGTCAGGGGCCAAGCAGAGTAAATAGGTGGTGTTACAGGAATAAGGCCTGGGTAGGATTGTTGTTAGTGCAGACTTGATGGGCTGAGTGGCCTTCTGCACTGTAGGGTTTCTAATGCGCTGTGACGAGGGGCAAGGTAGTGTTCCTTCAGCTCACACTAAACGTCACTCAGGGAGGAGCAGAGCAGTAGCCAGGAGGAGTAGGAGGAGGGCGGAAGGCCAGAAACTGCCATTTAGCCTCCACATCATTACCCCTTTTTGTGGTTGTGCAACACCATTGCTTAGCCATTTAATTTCTCCTACCTGCCCAATCCACTGTAGATCATCTCCTTTCACTCTTCCACATATAAACTTAACTTTCTGTTTCTCCTTCTATAAATTCCACCTGATGCACTGATTAATTCCAGTGTTTAATAGGAACGTTGCAAGCTTTGCTGTGTTTAGCTTTTGGGGTGAATGTGGGCATTGTTAAAGGGGAAAGAGCTAGACAATGCTTCTTGGAAGTGTGATAATCAAGGTGTAAGGATGCACACGGGGCATGAGAGAAAATAAAGCATTTTTGAAGGGCAGGTAGTGCAGTGAATGTTGGAAACAATTGATCACACATACAAACAAGAGAAACGAGGTGAATGGACAAAAATAAATTGTTTTAAAAATATCAGCTAAGAGACAAATACCAAAAGGGATATTGGAGCAAACTCCATGATCAACTGACTTTACAGGTATGGAAAACATAATGTTTCTCTGAAGGGCAAAATAAGAAATCTTACAAAACCAGTTTAAAATCTCACCTGATGAAGAGGCAGTGCTCTGAAAGCTTGTGCTACCAAATAAACCTGTTGGACTTTAACCTGGTGTTATGAGACTCCTTACTGTGTCCACCCCAATCCAACGCCAGCATCTCCACATCATTTCCTTGAATGAAGGCTTAAGGTTTACTGGCCTTTATTAATCGAGTAATTGAGTTTAGGAGTCGGGAGATAATGCTGCAGCTGTATAAGATCCTGGTCAGACCTTACTAGGATACTGTGTGCAGTTCTGGTCGCCTCATTACAGAGGAAGGATGTGGAAGCCATTGAAAGGATACAGAGGAGATTTACAGGGATGTTGCTGGGATTGGGTGGCATGCCTTATGAAGATAGGTTGAGAAAGCTCGGTCTTTTCTCCTCGGAGAGACAAAGGATGAGAGGTGACCTGATAGAGGTGTATAAGATGTTGAGAGGTATTGATTGGGTGGATTCTCAGAGGCTTTTTCCCAAGGCTGAAATGGCTGTCATAAGAGGACATAGGCTTAGAGTGCTGGGGAATAGGGATGGAGAAAATGTCAGAGGTAAGTTTTTCACTCAGAGGGTGCGGGTGCGTGGAATCAGCTGCTGGCAGTAGTGGCGGAGGCGGATTCAATAGGGTCTTTTAAGAGACTTCTGGATGAGTACATAGGACTTAGTAAGATTGAGGGTTATAGATAAGCCTACTAGGTAGAGATGTTCAGCGCAACTTGTGGGCCAAAGGCCCTGTCTGTGCTGTAGTTTTTCTATGTTCTATAGAGGCACAGAGAATTTCTCAGATTAAAGGTGGCCCATCCTCACAATTGAAGGGTACCCAGGATTAAGGGCTCCAATTAGCAGTGTTTTGAGATGAGAACACAAGATTCAATGTGGACAGAGAGAATAATCTGAGGAAGCGAATAAAAATAATGGCAAAACGTAAGGGGTACCTGATGAATGATATCATAGAATCCCTACAGTGTGGAAGGTGGCCATTTGGCCCCTTGAGTCTGCACCGACCGCAATCCCATCCAGACTCTATTCCCACAACCCCACATGTTTATCCCACCAATCCCCTGACACTAGGATCAATTTAGCATGGCCAATCAACCTAACCTGCACATCTTTGGACTGTGGGAGGAAACCAGACCATCTGAAGCAAACCCCACAGACACGAGGAGAATGTGCAAATTCCACACAGACAGTGACCCAAGGCTGGATTTGAACCCAGGTCCCTAGCACTGTGAGGCAGCAGTGCTAATCATTGTGTCACCGTGCTATCCTATAGAACTAAACAGAGATGGTTTTACATGGGATTAATTATGTTTTAGACAGACAAGGACGAAATAATGATAATTGTCACTGTACACACCATTAAAAATATCATAATAGACACTATGAGAGTCAATGATATACACTGTTATTTACAGTCACTACACTGTGAAAGAGAATGTTATAGACAGTGTAGGAAATACTTTCATAGACACTATTATAGTCACTGTTATAGTCTCTGCTATAAACAGTATTATAGATGCTGATATAGAAATTGTAATAAAGATTGTTATAGAAAGTGTTGTAGACATTGCTATAGCATGTGTTATTGTCACTGTTGTAGTCAGTGTTACAAACACTGTTATTTACACTGTAATAGGCACTTATAGAGACTGTTATAGCCCCTGTTATAAACAATGCTTTTGACACTGTCACTGATATAGACACTGTTATTGACATTGTTATGGAGACTGTTATAGAGATTGTTATAGACAGTGATAGAGACACTTTTATAGTCACTTTTCTAACTGTTCTTGAACTGTAATAAACACTGTTATGGACGGTGAAAGTCAGTATCATAGTTACTGTTATAGATGCTGCCACTGTTTTAGACACTTGTAAATATGTTTATACACGCTGTTATACTGACCGTTATAGCCACTGTGACAGACACTCTTTTGGACACTGTTATAAACATTCTTGGAGTCATTGTTATAGTCACTGTTAAAGACACTTTTAGACACTGTTACAGACGTTGACATTGTTTTAAACACAGAGACACTATCATAGTTGCTGTTAGTCATTGTTATAGATATTGCTGTGGTCAGTGCTATAAAAACTGTAAGTGACACCTTTACAGACATGTTACAGGTACTGTAAAGATATTGACACTGTTACTGTTATAAACAGACTTTGGGGTATAATAAAAGTCACTCTCATAGTCACTGTTATAGACAATGTTATAGACACTGTTGTAGACACTGTTATAAACACTCTTATTGATGTTGTTTGTGTCACTGTTACAGTCTGTTATAGTCAATGCTGGAGACACTATTACAGACACTCTTATTGATGCTGTTTATGTCACTGTTATAGACATTATTACAGATACTGCTATAGTCAGTGTTCTTAAAGTTCATTTATTAGCGTCACAAGTAGACTTACATTAACTCTGCAGTAAAGTTACTGTGAAAATCTAGTTGTCACACTCTGGTGTGTCTATGTCTGTTTAGACACTGTAAGAGATGCACTGTAAGAGACACTGTTATCGTCACTGTTGTAGACACTATTATAGAAACTGTAATAAGCACTATAATAATATGCGCTGATGTACATAATCTTACTATCATAGTGAAAGTCACTGTAATGTCATTCTTATAGACATTGTAATAGTCACAGTTATAGATGTTGTTATACACGTTAATATAGTCAGCATTACAGAAACTGTTATTGACACTATCATTAACACTGTTATTTACACTGTTACGCAAATTCTTATAGTCGCTATCATAACAAATATTAAAGCAACAGTAATAAGCACTGTCATATCCATTGTTGGACACAATCTTACTACCATGGTCAAAGACACTATAATTGTTACTCTTATAGACATTGTATTAATTACAGTTATTGACAGTGTTATCAATCCTGTTAGCGACACCGTTATAGTCATTGTTTTAGTTACTGTTATAGGCACTATTATAGACACTGTTAGAGGCACTGTTATAGAGACTGTTGTAGACACTATTATAGAGACTGTTATAGACACTGTTATACACACAGTTGTAGATAGTGTTATAGGCACTGTCATAGAGACTGTTATAGATACTGTTATAGAGATTGTTAAAGACATTGTTATACAGACTGTCAAAGACACTGTTAGAGACACTGTTGTAGGCACTGTTACAGAATCTGTGATAGACTCTGTGATAGACACTGTTATAGTCACTGTTGTAGATACTATTATAGAAACTGTAATAAGTATTATAATAATATGCACTGAATTACATAATCTTACTGTCACAGTGAAAGTCACTGTAATTGTCAATCTTATAGACATTGTAATGGTCACAGTTATAGATGCTGTTATACACATTAATATAGCGAGCGTTATAGAAACTGTTATGGGCACTGTTATTGATGCTGTTACAGACACTGTTACTGGCACTGTTGTTAAAACTATTATTTACATTGTTATGCATATTCTTATAGCCACCATCATAACAACTATTAAAGAAACAGGAAAGGCACTGTCATATGCGTTGTTGTATACAATCTTACTATCATGGTCAAAGACACTATAATTTGTTACTCTCATAGACATTGTAGTAATTACAGTTATTGACAGTGTTATCAATTCTGTTAGCAACACCATTATAGTCATTGTTTTAGTTACTGTTATAAACACTGTTAAGAGGCATTGTTATAGTAGAGGCACTGTTATAGACATTGTTGTAGACACTGTTACAGATACTGTTAGAGACAGTTACAGACACTGTTACAGTTACAGACACTGTTAGAGACACTGTTAGAAACACTGTTAGACACAATGTTAGAGATATGTTATAGAGACTATTAGAAACACTATTATAGACATTGTTATAGATAGTATTATAGGCAGTGTCTTACAGAATGTTATAGAAACTGTAATAGAAATTGTTATAGATAATGTTATAGATAGTGTTATAGGCACTGTCACAGAGACAGTTATAGACACTGTTTTAGACACTTATAGAGGTTATTAGAGATACTGTTATAGAGACTGTTATAGATACTGTTATAGGCACTGTTACATACACTGTTGCAGACACTGTTATAGACACTTTTATAGTCACTGTGATAGACATCCTTTTGGACATTCTTAAAGTCATTGTTACAGTCGCTGTTAAAGACACTTGTAGACAGTTACAGACATTGATATTGTTATAAACACAGAGACACTATCAAAGTTGCTGTTACAATCACTATTATAGACAATGTTAAAGACACTGTTATGGACTCTCCTATAGTCAATGCTATAAAAATTGTAAGAAACACCTTTAGTGACAGTGTTACAGTGTTACAGGTACTGTAATAGATATTGACACTGTCACTGTTATAAACACAGTTAGACATAAAATAATAGTCATTTTCATAGTCACTGTTATAGACAATGTTATAGATACTGTTGTACATACACTTATAGACACTTTTATTAATGCTGTTTATGTCATTGTTGTAGTCTCTGTTATAGTTACTATTAGAGAGCTGTTATTGACATTCTTATTGATGCTGTTTATCTCACTGTTATACACATTGTTATAGACAATGTTACAGAGATTGTTATAGAGACTGTTATAGATACTATTATAAAGATTGTTATAGACAATGTTACAGAGATTGTTATAGATACTTATAGACACTGTTATTAATGCTGTTGTAGACGCTGTTATAGAACTGTTAGCTATTGTTATAGACTCTGCTTTAGATGCTGTTATGGACACTGTTGTAGATTCTATTAGACACTGTTAGAGATACTATTATCAAAAGTATTATAGTCACTGTTAAAGAAACTGTTATAGCCACTTTTATAGGCATTGTTATAGACAATGTTATAGGTACTGTCATACAGAATGTTATAGGAAGTGTTATAGGAAGTGTTATAGTAACTGTTATAGATAGTGTTATAGGCACTGTCACAGAGACGGTTATAGACATTGTTTTATACACTTATAGAGATTATTAGAGATACTGTAATAGAGACTATTATAAGACTATTATAGATCCTGTTAAAGACATTGTAATAGTCACTGTTATAGTCGCTATTATTGTCACTGTTATCATCCTGTTATATCACAGTCATAAACACTGTTATGAGCATTGTTATACACATCTTATAGTCAAAGTGAAAGACATTGTAATTTGTTATAGACATTGTAATAGTCACAGTAATAGGCACTGTAATAGACAGTGCTATAGGCACTGTTATGGAAACTATAATAGTCACTATTATAGGCACTGTTTTAGACACTGTTGAAGTCAGCGGTATGGAAAATAGTAGCTGTTATAATACCTGCTATTGACATTGTTATAGACACTGTTATAGACACGGTTATAATCACTGTAATAGACACTCTTATATGCACTGTTAGAGGCGCTGTTTTAGTCACTGTTATACACAGTTATAGTCACTGTTACAAACTCTGTTATAGACCCTGTTGTAGACACTGTTATAGACATTGTTACACCTTCTTTTATAGTCACTGTTATAAGCCTACTGTCATGGCGAAAGACACTGTGATTGTCACTCAGTGGACATTGTAATAATCAGACTTGGAGATAGTGTTTGTGACATTGTTAATGACACTGCTACAGTCACTGTTATCAATGCTGTTACATCACTATCATAAATAATGCTACAAACATTGTTATACACAATCTTACAGTTATAGACAAAGGCACCGTAATTTGCACTGTTACAGAAATTTTATAGTTACTGTAATCGACACTGTAGTAGATATTGTTATTGACACTGTTATAGAAACCGCAATAAACAGCATTATAACCACTGTAATAAGCATTGTTGTACATAATTTTACTGTTAAGATCAAAGACACCGTTATTGTCACTGTTATAGACACTGTTATAGTCATGTTACAGAGACTGTTATATTCACTGTTATATCACTGTCTTGAACATATACACAGTCTTACAGTCACAGTCAAAGACATTGTGATTGTCACTATTTATAGACATTGTAATAGTCACATTATAATCACTGTTATAGTCATTGTTATAGACACCACTGTTATAGACATTATTATAGTCAGTGTTACGAACACTGTTATTGACACTTACAGACACTGTAATAAGCAATGTTATTTGCACTGTTATGAATATTGTTGTATACACTCTGTCATGGTCAAAGACAGTGTAATCATCAACAGTTACTGACTGTTATAGACATTGTTACTGACACTGTTACAGACATTGTTAAAACACTGTTAAAAACACATAAACTCTGTTATAGACACTGTAATAAGCATTGTTATAGGCACAGTTATAGTCACTGTTATAAGTTCATTGTACACAATCTTACAGTAAGTGTCACTTTTCTAGACATTGTAATAACCATAGTTAAACTTGTTGACACTGTTAGGGAAACTACTATCGACACTGTTACAGACACTGTCATATGCATTTTACAGACACTTTTATAGACACTTTTAAAGACACTATAATAGACAATATTATACAAACTGGGAAAGGCACTGTTATAGTCACTGTTATGGATACTGTGAACGTCACTATTATAGACAATGTTCTAGACACTGCAATAAACACTGACATAAATACATACATTCACTGTTATGAATATAGTTAGACACAATAACATAGACACTGTTATACACATTGCAATAGTCACTGTTATAGTCACGGTTATAGCTACTGTTATATTCATTGTTAAAATTACTTTCTTATAGTCACTATTTTTGACACCAGTATAATCACTGTTAGAGACCCTGTTATAGAAACCAGTATAGACACTGTGATGGACACTGTTATAGACATCGGTATAGACACCTGGATAGACACCTGAATAGACACTTTTTTTTTCACTGTTAGGAACGCAGTTAGAAACACAGTTAAAGACACCATAATAGAAGCTGTTGTATTCACTGATATTGACACCATTATAGACATTGTTGTAGATACTGTTATAGACTTTGTATGAAATTTTTTTAGCCACTTATAGTCACTCTTATCAACACTGTTGTAGACCCTATTATATACAGTGTTATAGAAACTAAGAAACACAGTGACAGAAAATATTCCAGACACTGTTACAGGCATTGATATTGTCACTGTTATAAACATAGAGACACTATCATAGAAACTGTCATAGACACTGTCAGAGACACTGTTATAGAAACTGTAATAAGCACTGTTATATGCACTGTTATAGGTAATATTATAAGCATTGGTGCACACAATCTTACTGTCATGGTCAAACACAATAATTGTCACTGTTTATAGACGTTGTAATAGTCAGAGAAATAGACATTGTTATAGACTATTATAGACAATGTTATAGATACTGTAATGGTCACTTTTTTTTCAAAGTTTATGTATTAGTGTCTCATGTAGGCTTACATTAACATTGCAATGAAGTTATTGAGAAAATCTCACAGTCGCCACACTTCAGCACTTGTTCAGATACACTGAGGGAGAATGTACCATAGCCAATGCATCTAACTAACCCATCTTATGGACTGTGGGGAAACTGGAGCACCCACAGGAACCCCATGTGGACACGGAGAATGTGCAGACTCCGCACAGATAGTGACCCAAGCCAGGAATCGAACCTGGGTCACTGGTGCTATGAGGTGGAGTTTAAAACTCTATACTACAGTGCTGCATTTATAGTTACTGTTATAGACACTGTTATAGTCACTTTTATAGACACTGTAATGGATACTTATTGAGACTGTTATAGAAAATGTTATAGTCTCTGTTATAGCCACAGTTATAGATACTATTATAGTCATTGTTGTATTCACTATTATAGTCACTGTTATGGACACTGTTATTAATGCTGTTATATTCGCTGATATAGACAGTGTAATTGATACTGTTATAGAGACTGTTGTAGTCGCTATTATAGTCACTGTTACAGAGACTGTTAGAGACACTGTTATTGATGCTGCTACAGTCACTGGTATAGTTGCTGTTATAGACAGTGTTGTAAACACTGTTATTGTTACTGTTATAGAGACTATTATAGAGACTGTTATAATTGCTGTTATATTCACTGTTATGAACAGTATTATAGTCACTGTTACAGACAGCTATAGACATTGTTATCAAGACTATTATAGAGAATGTTATAGTCACTGTTATAGATACAGTAATAGATTTTGTTATAGTTATGGTTATAGTTGCTTTTATAGTCACTGCTATAGACAAAGTTATAGTCACTGTTTTGAATACTGTTTTGGACACTGTCATACACACTGCTATGGATGCTATTATAGACATTCTTAGAGTCGTGGTCATAGACTCTAGTAAACACTGTTATGAATACTCTTGTAAATGCTGTTATAGACAATGATGTAAACATTTATAGACATTGTAGTTACTGAGAGACATTGTTTTAGATACTGTTATAGATGCTATTACAGTTGTGGTTACATATACTTTATAGATACTGTTATAGACACATAGATATTGTTTAGATACTGTGTTATAAACACTGTTAAGGTATTATTATTATCACTGTAATAGACTCTATTATAAACCCTCTTATGGATGCTGTTATGGTCACTGTTATAAACAATTGTATAAGCAGTGTTATAGACACTGTAACAGACACTGTCATAGGCACTATTAATGACACTATTATAGAGATTTTATAGACACTGTTATACTAAGTGTTACAGACATTTATAGACACTGTTATAGACACTTTGACACTGTAGTAGATACTGTTTTAGACACTGTTTTGTCTCTGTTATAGATAATTTTTAGACACTGTCATTGTCATAGTACCAGTTATAGACACTCTTATAGTCACTGTTATAGTGTTGAAACTTTGTTATAGACACTGTAATAAACACTGTTATAGATACTATTAGACACACTGTTATAGATACTATTATAGACACCATTATAGACACTTGTATAAAAAAGCTGTTATAAAAGCTGTTCTAGACACTGTATATTCATTGTTATAGACATTGTTAGAGACATTGTTATAAACATTGTTATAGACATTGTTGTTGATACTGTTATAGACAGTGCTATGAAAACTGTTACAAACTGCCACTGTTATAGACACTTACAGACATTTATATAGACATAATTAAAGACACTCTTAACAACACTTTTTTTTATTGTTATAGACACTTTTATAGACACTGATATTGACACTGTCATAGGAACTGCTAGATGCACTGTAAAAGACATTGTTATAGATACTGTTATAGGCACTATTTTAGATGCTGTCAAAGATACTGTTGTAACCACTGATATAGACACTGTTGTAGATAATATTTTTGAGATCGTTATAGTTATAGTCACTGTTATACAATCTGTAATGAGCTCATTTACAGACTCTGTTATAAGCATTGTTGTGCATAATCTTAGTGCCATGGTCAAAGACACTGTAATTATCACTGCTAATAGTCACAGTAACAGACATTGTTACATCCTGTTTTGAAGATACTGTTATAGTCTCTGTTCAAGGCATTGTATAGACACTGCTACAGTTACTATTATAGAAATTGTTACAGTCAATGTTATAGACACAGTTACAATGTTACAGATATTGTTATAGTCATTGATATACTGTTATAGAAACTTACAGATATTGTTATATTCTCTGTTATAGACACTATCATAGACATTTTATAGACTGTTACAGTCAGTTATAGACACTGTTACAGTCATTGCTACAGTCTCTGTCATAATCATGATTAGAGACATTGTTGTAGTCACAGTTAACGACATTGTTAGAAACATTGTTCTAGACACTGTTGCAGACACAGTTATAGAAGCTGTTATAGACACTATTATGGACACAGTTAAGATATTGATCTCGACACGGTTAGAAACATTGATATTGACATTGTTTTGGTCACATATAGAGATTCTTATAGAAGCCTTATAGGTAGTGTTATATTTATTGACATGGACACTGATAGAGACTCTTAGATAATCTTATAGACATTGTTATGAATACTGTTATATTCACTATTATAGGTAATGTTACGGATGCTGTTATAGTCACTGTTAATGACACTGTTAGAAACATTCTAATAGACACTGTTATAGGAAATATTATAGATGCTGTTAAACTCACCATTAAAGAAAATTTAGGGGCACTGTTATAGATACTGTTCTAGTCCCTGTTTTAGTCATTGTTATAGTAGCTGTTATAGAAACTGTACTAGACATTACTATGGACACTGTTAGAGACATTGATATAACAATGTTATAGACAATGTTAGACGCACTTTACACACACGGTTGTAGTCACTGTTACAGACACTGCAATAGTCAGTGTTACAGACAATCTTAAAGACACTGTTATATTTAATGTTATGGGCACAATTAGAGGCACTGTTATAAACATTGTTCATCTTAGACACTTATAGACACTGTTACAGACACTGTTATAAATGCTGTTATAAACACTGTTATGGATGTGCTACAGTTACTGTTATAGACAGTCTTATAGATGTTTTTATAGACATTGTATTAGATACTGCTATAGTTACTATGAAAGACCTTTAACAGACACTGTTATAGCCACTATTAAAGAGCTTGTTATAGATATTTTATAGCCAATGTTACAGTCAGTTATGGCACTGTTACAGTCATTGTTATAATCACTGTCATAATCATTATTAGAGACATTGTTATGGACACTATTATAGTCACAATTAGTGACACTTTAGAAACATTGTTCTAGACACTGTTACAGACACTGTTATATTCACACTTACAGATACTGTTACATCTACTGTTATAGACACTGTTATAAACACTATTATAAACACTGTTATAGACACTGTTATAGACACTGTTGTAGAGACTATTAGGGACATGACTAGAGATATTGTTAAAGACATTGTTAGAGAGATTTTATAGACACCCTCATAGATATTGTTATATATTGTTATGGACACTGATAAAGGCTCTGTTATAGACAATCTTATAGACATTGTTATAGACACTGTTATATTCACTGTTATTGGTAATGTTATCGACACTGTTATAGACACTTTTAGAAACATTCTAATAGACACAGTTAGAAACACTGTTATAGTCATTGCTATAATAGCCATTGTAGAGACTTATAGAATTATTAGACAATGTTATAGGCACTGTTATAGAAGTTATTCTAGTCACATTTACAGACACCCTCATAGTCACTGTTACAGACTGTTATGGTCACTGTTGCAGACACTGTTATTATTGCAGACACTGTTATAGACAATGTTACAGACATTCTTAAAGACACTGTATATCTAATCTTGTCGACACTGTAATAGACACTGCTATATTCACTGTTTCAATCCTCTTATAGTTACTGTTGTAGGCATTGTTATAAATACTGTTATAGACATTTTGTGGGCAGTGTTAAAGACATTGTTATAGTCACTGTTATAAACACTGTTATGGATACTGTCATAGTCACTGTTTTAGACAATTTTGTCATCATTGCTACAGACACTGTTATAGTCTTTGTTATAGGCACTGTTATAGACATTGTTATAGACATAATGTCTTTTATAGACATTATATAGACACTGATATAACCACTGAAAGATCCTGTAACAGGCACTGTTATAGCCACCATTAAAGACACTGTTATAAACATTTTATACACAATGTTACAGTCAGTTATAGGTACTGTTACAGTCACTGTTATAGAACTACTGTTATGGATGCTGATACAGTCACTGTCATAATCATTGTTAGAGACATTGTTATGGACACTATTTTCATCACAGTTAACAACACTGTTAGAAACATTGTTATAGACACTGTTACAGACACAGTTATAGACACTGTAATGGATACAATTAGAGATATTGCTAAAGACACTATTATAGTTACTGTTAGAGACAGTTTATAGACACCCTCATAGGCACTGTTATATTTACTGTTATGGACACTGTTAGAGACTCTGTTTTAGACAATCTCATAGACATTGTTAGGAACACTGTTATTGACACTGTTAGAAACATGAAACATTCTAACAGACACTGTTATAGACCTTGTTTTAGAGACTGTTAAAGACTCTGTTATAGACGTTGTGATAGACACTGTTATAGGCACTGTTAAAGCCACTGTTACTAACACTGCTATATACACTGTTATAGACACTGCTATAGTCACCATTATAAACGCTGTTATAGATACTGTTATAAACAATGTTACAGACATTGTTATAGACTCTGTTATAGATATTGTTCTAGAGACTATTATAGATACTGTTATAATCACTGTTATAGACATTTTATAGATCCCTTATCAGCACTGTTATATCTACTGTCATGGATGCTATTAGAGACATTGTTATAGACAATCTTATTGATAGTGTTATAGTCCTGTTAAAATCACTGTTAGAAACATTCTAATAGACACTGATATAGAAAATGTTATTAACTCTTGTTAAAGTTGCTGTTATAGAAAATCTTAGGAGCATTATTATAGACACTCTTATAGAAACTTTTATAGACACTTATAGATATTGTAATATTCTCTGTTATAGTCATTGTTATACACACTTATAGACAATATTATACACAGCCTTATGGATGCCATTACTGTTACTGTTACACACACTATCATAGACAGTGTCATATTCACTGTCATAAACACTGTAATAGATGCTGTTATAGACACTGTTATAGTCACAATCTTTGACAGACTGTGCTCTTATAGGAACTGTTATAGACATTGTTGCAGTCAGCATTATGGACACTGATATAGTCACTATTATAGACAATGCTTTAAACACAATGGTCACTGCTATACACAATCTTATAGTCATGGTCAGGATCAAAGACCTGCAATTGGCACTGTACATTGTAACAGTCACCGTAATAGGCATTGTAATTGATATATTATACTCACACTTACAGACACTGTTATGAACACTATTATAGATACTCTTATAGATGCTGTTACAATCATTGTTACATGTACTATTGTAGTTTCTGTTATAGTCTCTGTTGTACTTCTTGTTACAGAAATTGTAATAAGCACTGTTATAGCACCGTTATAAGTATTGTTATACACAGTCTTACTAACACAGTCAAAGACACTGTAATTGTCACTCTTATTAGACATTGCACAAGTTATGCTAATAGACATTTTTATGAACATTGTTACAGACTCTATAATTTTATAATCACATTTATGGACACTGTTTAGTCACTCTTATAGTCATTCTAATAGACCCTGTTATAGGCACTGTTATAGTCTCTTTTATGGACACTTTAAACACAATTTTATAGACATTGTTATTGAAACTATCATAGACACTTATAGATACTTATATAAACATTTATATAGGCACTTTTATAAACACTTTTATAGACACTATTATAATCACTCTGATAGACCCTGTAATAGACATTGTTATAGGCACCTTCTTAAATGCCGTTATTTATGCAGTTATGTACATTGTTATTGACACTGATATAGATACTGTTACAGTCACTGTTATAGTCACTGATTTACACACTTATAAACACTTTCAAAGAAACTGTTATAGATACATTGTTGTAGTTACCATTATATTCACTGTTCTAGTTACTGTTATAGACACTGTGATAGTCATTGATAAAGACATTGTTAGAAACATTGCTTTAGACACTGTTATAGTCATGGTTATACCCACTGCTTAAGATACTGTTATAGACATTGCCATAGTCACTTTTATAGTCACGGATAAATACACTATTACAGACACTGTTATGGACACTGCTATGGACACCGTTTTAGACACTGTTATAGTCACTATTATTGAAACTGTTATGGACACTGTTATATTCACTTTTATAAATGCTGTTATAGACATTGTTCTATTTCCGTTGCAGTCACTGTTATAGAGATTGCTATCAGCACTGTTATAGGTACTGTAGCAAGCGCTGTTATAGGTGCTGTTATAAGCATTGCTGCACACAATTGTATTGTCACAGTCAAAGACACTGCAAATTGGCACTGTTATAGACATTGTTATGGTCACTGTAATAGACACTGTTTTGGATATGTTTTGTAGTAATAAGTACTATAACAGACACTGTTATAATCACTGTTAAAGACACTGATACAAACATTGTTATAGGCACTTATTGTTACTATTATAGTCATTATTGTAGATGCTATTACAGAAATTCTGATATTCACTATTACAGATGCTGTTATTATCACTATTATAGACATTGTTACAGACACTGTTATATTCACTGTTGCTGACATGTTTTATAAACTTTTCTAGTCAGTGTTATTGACACTGTTATAAACGTTGTTAGAGATGCTGATATAGACACTGTTTAACAAACTATTATAGACACTATTATAGCCACTGTTACAAATATTGTTATAGACATTGTTATCAAAACTGTTATAGACTGTGTTTTAGTTACCGTTATAGACACTGTTATAATTACTGTTATATTCACTGTTTTAGTTACTGTTATAGACAGTGTTATAGTTGCTGTGATGGCCATTGACAAAGATACTGTTAGAAACATTGCTTTAGATACTGTTATAGTCATTGTTATGAAAATAGTTATAGTCATGGCTATGCACACTACTTCAGATATTGTTATAGACACTGTTACAGTCACTGTCACAGGCAGTGATTAAGAAACTCTTCTCGAAATTGTTATAGACACTGTAATGGAAAATATTATATTCACTTTTATAGATGCTGTTATAGAAACTGTTCTAGTCTCTGTTGCAGTCACTGTTATAGACACTGTTATCGACACTGTTATAGAAACTATAACAAACACTGTTAAAGGCATGATCATAAGCATTGCTACACACATCCTTATCATCGTGATCAAAAACACAGTAATTAACATCATTATAGACATTGTAATAGTCACTGCAATATTCACTGTTCTGGATATTTTTGTAAATATAGCCACATTTACAAACACTATTATCGACACTATTAAAAACACTGATATAGACAATGTTACAGTCACTGTTATAGACACTGTTAGAAATATTGTTATAGACACTGTTATAGTCACTATCATAGTCACTGTTATAGACACTGTTACATTCACTATTATCATTATTGTTATAGTCACTGTTATAGATACTGATAGAAATATTGTTATAGTCATTGTTATAGATTTTGTTATAGAGATTCACTGTTATGGACACTATTATAGTCACTTTTAAGATACTTTAATATATGCTGTTATAGATTGTTATAGATGCTGTTCTAGACATGGTTGTAGACACTGTTATAGACACTATTATAGAGATTGATATAGAAACTGTTATAGTCACTGTTATAAATATACTATCATAGACACTGTTTTAGACAGTGTTATAGTCACTGTTATAGAGACTGTTATAGATACTTGCATAGTTACTTTTAAAGAAATTGTTATAGATACTGTTATATGCACTTGCACAGTCAATGTTACAGACACTTACAAACATTGTTATAGACACTGTTATAGACACAATAAAAGACAGGTATATTAATTGTTACTGACAGTGTTATATAAATTTTTGTAGTCAATGTTATTGACACTTATAAACACTGTTAGAGACGCTGTTATTGAGACTGTCATAGACACTGTTAGGCAAACTGTTATAGACAATGTTATAGTCACTGTTAAAGATACTGTTATTGACACTGTTAGAGACATTGTTACAGAGACATTGTTATAGATACTGTTATATTCACTGTTATAGAGACTATTATAAAGACTATTATAATTACTTGTTTTGGTCATTGTTTTAAACACTTTATGGACAGTCATAAATACTATTAGACAACCTGTTGTAGATTCTGTTATTGACACGGTTATCAGCACTGTTATAGGAACTATAACAAACACTGTTATTGGCAATATTATAAGCATTGCTACACACAGTCTTATAGTCATGGTCAAAGACATAGTAATTAATATTGTTATAGACATTGTAATAGTCACTGTAATAGATACTGATATAGACACTGTTATTGATAGTTTTGTAGCTATAGGCACTGTAACAGACACTATTATAATCACTGTTATAGATACTGATAGAAACATTGTTATAGTCACTGTTATAGTCACTGTTATAGACACTGTTATAAATGATTTTAAGCCACTTTTATAGACACTGCCATAGACTCTGTTATGGACGCTGTTATAGATGCTGTTATAGACATCGTTATAGATTCTGTTATAGACATTGTTGGAGACACTGTTAGAGACACTTTTGGAGATGCTGTTACAGAGTCTGTTATAAACATTGTTAAAGGCAGTTATAGATACTGTTAAAGACGCTGTTATAAACACTTGCTATAGATACTATTACAGATGCTGTTACAGACACTGTTATGGACACTGTTATAGATGTTGTCATAGACATTGTTAGAGACACTGTTATAAAGATAATTATAGAAATAGTTATAGAGATGGTCAGAGACACTTATGGATACTGTTATAGTCACTGTTATAATCACTGTTATAGTTACTGTTACAGACACTGTTGGAGACACTTTAGACAAATCGTTTTAGACAGTTATAAATGCCATTGTAATCACTGTTATCAACACTGTTATAGATACTGTTATAGACACTGTATAGTTACTTTATAGATGCTGTTATAGACACTGTTATAGACGTTGTTCTAGTTACTGTTAGAGGCACTGTTAGAGACGCTGTTAGACAAACTGTTATAGACAATTATAGATACTGTCATAGATGCTGATATCGACACTGTTACATTGTGATTGTCACTGTATAGACACTGTTATAAATACTATTATAGTCACTGTTACAGTTTATTGTTATAGACACTGTTAGACCAGTTATAGACACTGTTCTAGTTACTGTTAGAGACACTTAGAGACACTATAGAGATGCTGTTATAGATACTGTTACACATTCTGTTATAATCATGTTATAGACATTGTTAGAAACACTGTTATAGTCACTGTTATAGTCAACATTATAGACACTGTTATAAAGACTGTTATAGTCACTGTTAGAGATAGTTATAGACATTGTTACAAACACTATTCTAGTTAATGTTAGAGACACCGTTAGAGACACCATTTGAGACACAGTTAGAGACACTGCTAGACAAGCTGTTATAGACAGTTATAGATACTGTTGTAGATGCTGTTATAGACATTGCTGTAGATACTGTTATTAGAGGCACTTTTACATGCACTGTTAGAGATCCTGTTATAGACACTTCTAGACACTGTTATACAAAATATTATAGACAGTTACAGATACTGTTGTAGATGCTGTTACAGACACTGATATAGACAGTCTTATAGATGCAGTTATAGGTGCTGTAATAATCACTGTTATAGATACTGTTAGAGACACTGTTATAGATGCTGTTATGGATTCTGTTACAAACATTGTTAAAAAAATTGTTATAGATACTACAGTAGATACCATTATAGGCACAGCTATGGGTACTATTATAGATGCTGTTAGAGACACTGTTAAAGACACTGTTATAGATGATGTTATTAACACTCTTATAATTACTGTTATAGACAGTTATAGACACTATTCTAGATACTCTTAGAGAAACTGTTACAGACACTGCTATAGACATTTATAGACACTAAATTAGACACTTGCACAATCATTGTTATAAGCACTGTTTTGGATTTTGTTATAGTCACTGTTATATTCGCTGTTATATTTACTATTATAGGTACTGTTGTAGGCACTGTAAGCACTGTTATAGATACTTGTAGTCGCTGTTATGTTCACTATGACAGGCACTGTTAGAAGTTTTGTTTTACGAAATCTTATGACATGAGCAATGACAGGTGATAGACATTGTAATAGCCACACTTAAAGACACTGTATTGGTTTCTGCAATAGGCAGTCATCAATACTTTTATATACATTAATATAGACACTGATATGGACACTCATAAATGCTATTATAGATATTGTTATGGACATACTGTTATAGACACTGATAGAAACATTGTTATAGATACTGTTGTGGTCACTGTTATAGATGCTTTTAAGACACTTTTATAAACACTGGTATAGTCACTGTTAAAGACATTTATTGACACTATTACAGACAATGTTATAGACACTGTTAAAGACACTTATAGACACTGTTATGTACACTTTTATAGACCCTTGCACTGCCAATGTGAGGGTCATAAAATTGGTTACATTGGTTGGTGCAACATCAGGGCTGAAGGGCCTGTACTGCACTGTAATATTCTATGTTCTATGTTCTAATATTATAGATATTGTTTGAGACGTTGCAATAGACACAGTAATAGACAGTTATATTCACTGTGATAGATGCTGTTACAGTCACTGTTACAGAATATGTAAAATTCACTGTGAAAGATGCTGTTATTGACACTGTTAGAGACATTGTTATAGAGACTGTTATATTCACTGTTATAGAAACTATTATAAAGACTGTTATAGACACAGTTATATTCACTGTTACTCACACTATTATGTTCACTGTCATAGACAATGTTATAGTCACTTTATAAAAACTATTATGGATGCTATTATAAACATTGTTAGACAAATGGTTATAGACACTGTTATAGTCATTGTTAAAGATACTTTAATAGACACTGCTGTAGAGAGTGTTTTATATACACTGTTATAGTCATTGTTATAGACAATGTTAAACAAACTTATAGTTACTCTTATAGATACTGTTAAAGATGCTGTTATATCACTGTTATAAACACTGCTATAGAATCCGATATAGGCAATGTTATAAACGCTATACTAGACACTGTTAAAGTCACTGTTATCAACATTGTAAGTCTGTTATAGGCAGTGTTTACACAATCTTACTGTCACTGTCAAAGTCACTGTAATTAACACTATTATAGACATTGTTATAATCATTGTATCTGACACTGTAATAGGCACTGTTGTAGACATTTTTGTAGCTATAGGTACTACTACAGATACTATTATAGTCACTGTTATTGACACTATATTACACACTATATTAGACACTAAATTAGACACTTGCACAGTCACTGTTATAGGCACTGTTATAGACACTGTTATCGATACTGTTATAGCTGCTGTTATAGGCACTGTTATAGACACCATTATAGACATTGTTTTAGACATTTTATATTCACTATACTAGACACTGTATTAGACATTTGCACCGTCACTGTTATAAGCACTGTTTTGAGACTGTTATAGACATCGTTATAGATACTGTTATAAACACTGTTATAGGTGTTGTTATAGACACTATTATAGACACTGACAGAAACATTGTTATAGTCACTGTTCTGGTCACTGTTATAGACACTCATAATCACTGTTATAGTCGCTGTTATATTTACTAATATAGGCACTGTAGACATTGTTATAGACACTTGTAGTCACTGTTATATTCACTATGATGGGCACTGTTAGAAACTTTGATGTACAAAATCCTATGTCATGGGCAATGACACGTGCGATAGACATTGTAATTGATACAGTTAGAGACACTGTATTGGTCTTTGTAATAGGCGGTCATTGATACTTTTATAGAAATAATTATAGACACTGTTACAAACATTGTTATAGATGTTGTTATGGACACACTGTTACAGACATTGATAGAAACATTGTTATAGTCACAGTTGTCGTCACTGTTATAGATGCTTTTAAGACACTTTTATAGATGCTATTATAGATGTGTTATAGTCATTGTTATAGACACTGTTATGGACACTATTATAGACACTATGAGAGACACTTATTGAGATTGTTAGAGACACTGTTAGAGACTCTGCTATAGAGACTGTTAGAGACACTGTTATAGTCACTGTTAGAGACACTGGTAAAAACACTGTTACAGATGCAGTTACATTCTCTGTTATAGTCACTTTTAGAGACACTATTATAGTCACTGTTATGGACATTGTTAGAGACACCGTTATCGTCACTATTATAGAAACTGTTATAGTCACTGTTATGGATACTGTTATAGACACTTGCACTGCCAATGTTATAGATACTGTTAGAGATATTGTTAGAGACACAATAATAGACACAGTTTATTCACTGTTGGAGTGTTATATAAACTTTTGTAGTCAATGTTATTGACACTGTTATTTATAAGCATTGTTAGAGACACTGTTATAGTCACTGTTATAATCACTATTAAAGACACTTTAATAAACACTGCTATAGTGTTATATGCACTGTTTTAGACAATGTTAGACAAACTGTTATAGTTACTGTTTTAGACACTGTTAGAGATGCTGATATATCACTGTTATAAACACAGTTATAGACACTGTTTTAGATGCTGTTATTGACACTGTTAAAGTCACTGTTAAAGTCACTGTTATCAACATTGTAATAAAAACTTATAGGCATTGTTGTACACAATCTTACTGTCACTATCAAAAATACAGTAATTGACACTTTTATAGACATTGTTATAATCACTGTATCTGACACTGTAATAGGCACTGTTATAGACATTTTTGTAGCTATAGGCAGTATTAAAGACACCATTATAGTCACTGTTATAGACAATATATTAGCCACTTGCAATCATTGTTATGGGTACTGCTATAGAGACTGTTAAAGATACAGTTATAGACACTGTTTGAAACATTGTTATAGACATTGTTACAGACAATTGTAGAGACACTGTTATAGATACTATTACAGTTATTGTTATAGACGCTGTTATAGACACTGTTATAGACACTTACACAGTGAATGTCATAGACACCGTCAGAGAGTATGTTATAGTTACTGTGATAGAAACTGTTCTAGACACTGTTATATTCACTATTATAAACACTGTTACAGACACTGTCCGAGATGCTGTTACATACACTTTATAGACACTGTTATAGATGCTGTTATAAAGACTGTAATAGATACTGTTATAGACATTGTCATAGACATTATTATAGATGCTATTATAGGCACTGTTATAGATACTGTTAGAGACTCTGTTAAAGACTCTATTAAAGACTGTTGTAGACACTGTTATAATCAATGTTAGAGACACTGTTATAGATGCTATTATAAATGCTGTTACAGACACTGTTAAAGACACTGGTATAGATGTTGTTACAGACACTGTCATAAAGACTGTTAGAGACACTGTTATAATCACTGTTAGACAAATGTTATGGACATTGTTATAAATACTTTATACTTTTATAGATACAGATATAGAAGAGATATATTCACTGTTATATTCCCTATTGCAGACTGTGTTATAGAAACTGTTACAGACACAGTTATAGAATGTGTCATAAGCATTGTTATACACATGGTTATAGAAACTGTAATAAATGCTGTTATGTGCACAGTTATAAAAACTGTAATAAGCACTGTTATAGAAACTGTAATAAACACTGTTATAGACACAGTTATAGAATGTGTCATAAGCATTGTTAACACAAAAAACAAAACAACACAAAAAAACAAACCAAAAACAAAACAAACACAAAAACAAACAATACACATGGTTATAGAAACTGTAATAAATGCTGTTATATGCACAGTTATAAAAACTGTAATAAGCACTGTTATAGAAACTGTAATAAACACTGTTATAGACACAGTTATAGAATGTGTCATAAGCATTGTTATACACATGGTTATAGAAACTGTAATAAATGCTGTTATATGCACAGTTATAAAAACTGTAATAAGCACTGTTATAGAAACTGTAATAAACACTGTTATAGACACAGTTATAGAATGTGTCATAAGCATTGTTATACACATGGTTATAGAAACTGTAATAAATGCTGTTATATGCACAGTTATAAAAACT
Source organism: Sphyrna mokarran (assembly GCA_024679065.1). NCBI lineage: Eukaryota > Metazoa > Chordata > Chondrichthyes > Carcharhiniformes > Carcharhinidae > Sphyrna > Sphyrna mokarran. The sequence goes on along the minus strand of JAGIQG010000016.1, from coordinate 7,894,101 downwards.
GTAATAAGCACTGTTATAGAAACTGTAATAAACACTGTTATAGACACAGTTATAGAATGTGTCATAAGCATTGTTATACACATGGTTATAGAAACTGTAATAAATGCTGTTATATGCACAGTTATAAAAACTGTAATAAGCACTGTTATAGAAACTGTAATAAACACTGTTATAGGCGCAGTTAGAGAAACTGTAATAAACATTGTTATAGAAACAAATGAACACTGTTATAGGCAGTTATAGAAACTGTAATATACACTGATATAGGCACTGTTATAGAAACTGTAATACATACTGTTATAGGCACTGTTATAGAAACTATAATAAACACTGTCACAGGCACTGTTATGAGCATTGTTGTACATAATTTTACAGTCAAGGTCAAGGACACTGTAATTCTCACCATGATAGACATTGTAATGGCCACAGTTATAGACACTGTTATATTCACCATTATTGGCACTGTTAAAGACAGTGTTTTAGTCATTGTATAGTCACTGTTATTATCACTGTTGTAGTCACTGTTAGAGTCATTGCTATAGAAACTGTTGTAGAACTGTTATAGAAACTGTAATAAACACTGTTATAGGTACTATTTTATTTGCATTGTTGCATCTTACTGTCAAGGTCAAAGACATTTTAATTGTCACTTTTATAGACATTGTAATAGCCAGAGTTATAGACATTGTTATAGAAACTGTTACAGTCTCTGTAAAAGACACTTTAGAGACACTTACAGATATTATTATTGTCAATGTTATAAACACTCTTATAGTCACTGTTATAAACTATTATAGACATTGTTATAGACACAGTCACTGTTGTATTCACTTTTATATTCACTGTTACAGAAAAAGTTATATTAACTGTTATATTCACTGTTACAGGCACTATTATAGACACTTACAGTTAGTGTTACAGATGCTGTTAAGGACACTATTATAGACACTGTTATGGACACTGTTGTAGACACTCTTATTAAAGGCATTCTTACACACACTCTTATAAACAATGCTATATTAACTTTTCTTGTTCTTTTTAAAAAACATCTGGTGACTGTCATACCAAGTGTGATTGACCTTCTTCAGAGACTGTTCATGCATTCAGATAGTCACTGCTGTAGTCACTGAGATGTTCACTGTTACAGCTGTCTGCTTGCATCGCAGATTCTGGTATAAACAATCTCTATATGAATGACTTATTCACTCTTGAGGACAATGTGATAACCACAGTTATTTGTGGCTACTGTTTGAAATTGCATTCAGGTGATTGTTACAGACACTGTTAGACTTAGTGATATAGAAAGGTGTAGTGATTGTGTTTTCAGCACTCTAAGAGACTGATTTGAAGAGTAGGACATTATAGCAATAAATGTTCTCCCTCTGCCCTGTTGTTAAAGAGCACCATAGCTTATGTGTGGCCACAATTTCAATTCCCGACAGCCCCCCAATTCCTTAATTCCCCGAGGGTTCAAAAACAGATCTATCTCAGCCTGAAATGTATTCAGCTACACACAACTTTCTGGGATAGAAATTCCAAAGATTTGTGTCTGTTTGAGTGAAGAAATTTCTCCAGGCCTCAGTCTGAAATGACTGTCCCCTTGTGCTGAGACTATGCCCTCTGTGCCTTAGATTCCCCAGCCAGGGGAAGCAACTTCTCAGTGTCTGTCTACTCAAATCCCTTTCCCCCAAATCACCTCTCATCCTCTCAACTCCAGAGAACATAAGGCCAACTGACTTAACCTTTCAACAGAGAAACCCCTCCACCCAGAGATCACCCTACATGAACCTCTGCAGCATCGCTTCCAACACAAGTGTATCCTTCCTTAAACATATCCCTTCCCCATCACTATTTTCTTTGGTTACTCCTTCTCGCTTGCTTTCCTTTCTGTCTCTCTCTCTATCTCTCACATCCTCTTAACCTGTCTTTCTCTCACAATTCCTTTATCTCTCCCTCACTCTCTCCTCTTTCTCCTTTTTTCATTCCATCTCTCTCTCCCTCGTTTCCTTTCAGTCTACCCTTTGCTCTCAGTCTTTTTGCCACCCTCCCTATCTTTCTTCATCCCTTTCTTCCTAAATCTGTCACTTCTCCCTTTCTTTCTCCCTCATTCTGTTATTTTGTTCTCTCTTTTCACCTCATCTTTCTCACAGCCCCTCTTCTTATTCTCGCTTTCTGCCATCCCCTCTCTTCCTCCACTGCCCTCTCTCTCTCCTTTCCTCTCTCTCTCCTTTCCTCATTTTGTTTTCTCTCTCTCCTTTCCTCTCTCTCTCCTTTCCTCATTTTGTTTTCCCTCTCTCCTTTCCTCTCACTCTTCTTTCCTCATTTTGTTTTCTCTCTCTCCTTTCCTCTTGCTCTTCTTTCCTCATTTTGTTTTCCCTCTCTCCTTTCCTCTCGCTCTTCTTTCCTCATTTTGTTTTCCCTCTCTCCTTTCCTCTCGCTCTTCTTTCCTCATTTTGTTTTCCCTCTCTCCTTTCCTCTCGCTCTTCTTTCCTCATTTTGTTTTCCCTCTCTCCTTTCCTCTCGCTCCCCTGTGCTTTTTGTCTGTTAGCTGTTTCCTCCTTCTCCCTTTCTCACTCTATTTCTTCATCACTATTTCTCCATTGCGTTTCCCATTTCTATTTCTAGTTCTCATTCTCTTTTCGTCCTTCAATTTCTCCCTTGCAGTTTCCAATTTTATCTTTCCCTCCCTCTCATTTCTCATTCTATTTTTTCTCTCTCTCCCTCCACACACACACTTCATCTCCTTCACTCTATTTCTCCCTCACACGCTCTCTTCCTCCCTATTTCTCTTTCTTGCTCTCCTTTTCTCCCTCAATTTCTCCCTTGCATTTTACTTTTCTCCATTCCTCCTTCAGGCTTAACTCCAAAATTTTCCCCCACTCCCTCCCGCTTTCTCGTCTTTTCTCTCCCCCCCCCCACGCAAACACTTTATCCCTCGCTCCATTTCTTCATCACACACTGCCTCCTACATTCAATTCTCCCTCCCTCCCTTCCCAATCCTTTCTCATCTGACGCTGTCCCCTTGCTATGCCAGAATATGTCTCCAGTTCTGAGTGCATTCGTTCATAACTCTTTATCTTTTATCCTTTCCTGTTTAATTATTACAACGCCTCCTCCCCTCCCCATTCCCCGCTGTATTTCTGTCTTCTCTATTCCATTCATCGCTATTACAGAGCGGAAAATAACAAGGCGCGCTAAGGGACGACCTGAACCGTGGTGACTTATTGGTCTTAGACCCTGACGAACTCCCCGTTCTAACCTGCTGCTCACCAGTGCCTGGTACAAACCAATTGCACCTTCACATTGAAAAAAAAACACACATGTAGATAGTTTCTTAGTGGAGTTTCCCTTAGCCGACTGGTTAATACCTGGAGTCCATAGAGTGGGCAGAGGTGGAGTGAGAAGCAAATCAGAGACACAACTGCAATCCATGGTGATAAACGAGAAGGGACCCTAGAAAGAAAGCGAGGGGTTAAATCAACATATTTAAAATAATAAACGGGAAATTAAACAGTTCTGCGGCAATAAATTCACAAGGAATTGCTTTCTAAACAGCGACAATTCGATTAAAAAAAATAAACCGGCAGAAAGTTTAAACTCGCCACCTTGCATGCAAAGCCAATCTATCGATTTTTAAAACAAAACGTTGCAACTGGGTTACTAAATAAAGATGCATTTAAAATTCCACGCGGCTTCTCCCAAGTATTCGCACGTGTGTGAAACAGAAAGCAATTTAAAAATAAATAAACACAAAGATTGACGGATGTTTTGTTAGAAAAAAACAAAAATTGAAACGAACAAATGTGTAGCAAACTATAAATATTGTGGGCGATTTTAAAATGACACATTTGCCCAAAGGTAGAAATGAAACAGTCACACATCAGACACAAATGTCATGTTTGCAAAAACAGTTAAAAAGAACAAAAAAAACCTAATACAATAGGTAACATCAGATCAGAGTATAACTACAGCAAACAATTCTTGTTCCGTCGAAGTAAAATATTTGCAGGAAGCGTTTGAAAATGTGCTCGCAACGCTCAAGCAGCGTGGCAATAAAAATCAACAAGGAAAACTGATACATAATCTTTAGAACGAACACAACACTGAAACATAGACACATTCAAATCTACTGGCTCCTGCACGGGTGAATACAAGGCTTTGCATTTAAGTTCAACAAATGGGTAACATTTCGTGATGTTACACGTTGAAAAATGTTCTGAAAATGTCTTTGAAAAAGAAACAAAACGAACTGGAATAACATGTTTCATTCAGTATGAATCGTATTTCGCGGCTTCGCTGCCGTGTATCTGATTTCCTCCCTCGAAGTTATCCTCAGAATGAAATGCTTAGATTGCAGCCGATTCCGCTCACAGCGCGGCTGCCAGTCTGTACCCAGCCTTCTGCCTGTCTCTCTCTCGCTCCCTTTCCTCATCTATCCTCTAACCAAAGCGGCAATTCAGTGTCACATTTGATAGAGGGGGGGGGGTGCAAGTAGGAGGGGGAGAAAAAAAAACAGATTTTTGAAAAAAAACTAACTCACTTCATCTCTTAAATAAAGAGATAGTGGACCATTTTCAGTATTCAGGAGGCTGGGGTTGAAGCGTTAGCTGTCCTGATACATACACATGCAAAAAAGGACTTTGCGATTCAGAGCCTTCAATTTGCCCCTCTCTCTCGCTCCCTCTCACTGTCTCTCGCTCCTTGGGCGTAGGGGGAATAACAGCGACCCGTCCCTGAATTGTTAACTGCGGGTCAGTGCTCTCTCTCCGGCTGCAGCCGTACAGTTTGGGTCGCCCCAGCGTCAGGAGGAAGCGGCCGGCCCCAAAATAAGCAGCCGGAGCCGGCGAGTAAGTTAAACTGCAAGATTTGAGCCCAGGGCCATGTTACTCTGTGTGACAGGCACCGCCATCCATCATCATTTATTTAGTTACCTTCCATAGTCGTTTCAACAACACTGGTCTGCCCCTCTCAAACACTTTTTTTTCCAAAAAAAAAATTCTTTTATTTTAATCCTCCAAAGTTAAAGCCTCTCGAGGACAGGAATTGTTGCAACTCTTTGCATTACAGACACTCGCCTCACGGAAAAAGGGAGTTAAGCAAATGGAACTGAAGGCGAGAGATCTGCAGTGAAACAGCGGGTCTGGTTTCAGTCAAATAGTACAACTGATCGCAAATAGATGTTACCCGTGTATACTGCACCAGGCACCTGAATACGTCCATACATACAAGTTTATACCCTACCAGATACCTGAACGCATACACACAGACTGTGTGTACTGCACCAGACGTCTGAGTGCACACACATGCAGACTTTGTATACTGCACCAGGTACCTCAATATACACATAGACTGTGTGTATTGCACCAAGTACGTGAACACACACACACGCTTGTGTGCACTCACACAGACTGTCTATGCTGCACAAGGTGTCTGAATACACAGACACAAAGTCTGCGTATACTGCAACATGTGTCTGAATACACACACAAACTATGTATCTAAGTATCTGAACATGCACACGGACTGTATATACAGCAACAGGTGCCCGAATACATACACACTGTGTACACTGTATTAGGTACCTGAACGAACATACACACATACTGTGTATATTGCACCAGGAATCTGAATGCAAGCAGGCACACATGCATGCACATATATGCTGATTGTGTATATTGCAACAAGTCTTTGAACATACAGAGACATAGGCTGCACAGCTGCAGTAGGATTCTGAGTACAAACACACACAGAATCATACACATGCACCACACACACATTGTAGCAGATAACTGAACACACAGACACAATGGCCTGTGTAAACTGCATCAGGTATCTGAAAGTACACACATGTAGAGACTGTGTATACTGCACCAGATATCTGAACATACATACACATACTATGTATATTGCACAAGATATCTGAAGACACACATGCAAATACACATACAGACTGTGCATATGATGCAAGATATCTGACCACACACTCACACACACACAGACACAAACACACACATACAGACTGTGTTTACTGCACAAGGTATCTGAACATACATACACACAAATAGGCATATTCATACACACACATATGCACACACAGACTGTGTATATGCCATAAATTATCTGAACATATTACATATGGATATTACACTGGGTACCAGGATACACATACCAGGCTGGGAGCAATGCACTGGTCTTTGAATACAAACACACACACGCAGGGATGCATACACACACACTGCGTATATTGCACAAAGTTTCTGAACATACACAATGACAGATTATGCACTTTACACTGGATATCTGATACACACTCACAGACTGTGTGAAATGCACCAGATCTGTAAACACAAACACACATACACACAGATACAAACACAGCCATGCACACACAGAAAGTTTCAGAAGGTATCTGAACACACACAGATTATATATACTGCAAAAGGTCTCTGAACACAAACACACACACACACACACACACAGATACACACACTCGTACCACACACACAGACTGTGTAAATTACACCAGATATCTGAACACACAGGTGGAGGGAATTTTCTCATCCCACATACCACGAGAATTGTGGAAGATGGGGGCAGACTATACAAATGTCAGTTGACCTCGGGTGGGATTTTCCAATTTTGGAGTGAATGTGGCCGGAAAATTCTGTTCACAGTGCATACTGAACACATACATGCATGCATATGACAGACTGTTTATAGTGCACCAGAATATGAAAACACAAACACACATACTGTAACCATTATACCAGGGATCTGAACACACGTACATGCACATGTATGTTCTCAAGACACATACACACAAACTGTGTATCATGTACCAGGCCTCTGACCACACAGACACACACACAACGCTGCACACAATGTATACTGAACCAGGTCTCTGAACTCACATGCACACACATACACATGCACACACACACAGGTTATGCATATTGCATGAGGTATCTGATCACACACAGACTGAGTATACTACATCAGATATCTGAACTGAAACACGCAGTCTGTGTATACTGCAGCAAGCATTTGAACATGTGTACACACATATGTATGCATACAAACATGCTCACACAGACTGTATGTATTGCAACAAGTTTCTTAACACATATGGACAGATTGCATATCTTGCTCCAGGTCTCTGAGCACATACACATACATACACACACATACACACACAATCTATGTATACTGCACCAGGTTTCTAAACACACAAATACTCACAGACTGTATATATTACAGCATATATTTGAATACACGAATATATGGATTGTATGTATCCATCAGGAACCTTAAAACACACATACACACACATATACACACAGACTGTGTATAGTACAAGGATATATGAGCACATGTACACACACATACAGATACAGAATGTTGTGATAATACTATGCCCTTAAGAAATCTATTTTTGTCATGTTTCTTAGGCAGAGTTTTTTTTTTAGCAGTCGTTTCTATGTATCAGTCCATAATCGGCCTTTGTCCATAATCGGCCCCTTTCCCCAAAGTTCTGCAGTTTGAAGATAGATCTTTCACTGGAGATTTCTATATGGAGTCAGAAGACATTTGTTTTTCTAGATCTCTGTCCAGAGGTATTAAAAGACTGGAAAGCTAGCTATATGTCTTGTGCTTATTGAATCTGAAGAAGGATGTATGTCTGTGAGGATATTGCTTAACTTGGAACTATAGAGATAGATAGCTATTAAGAAATATACCATGGCATATTTAAATATTTCAATTCGTAAAAATTATGCTGTTATATTTTTTGTTATATTTCAACATTGTTCTTAAGTAAAGTTTGTTTTAAAAACAGCTTCCTAGTGGGTTAATAGAATTGCATTTGGAATGATGTTCACACTAATGCCAAAATCAAAAAAAGTTGGTGTCTAGGACAACTTCAGAAAATACCTTGGAGTTTCCGATCAGATCCCTAAAAATTAGGGTCTTAACCAAGATTAAAATCTATAATTCCTTGTTTGGGTTTGAGGATTATTGAACTCAAAAACAGTGAGTCTTGTGAATATTTGTATTTGCTTTTTGGTGTTTCATTAGTTCATTTAAATAGAGAATGCCTTGTGGAACAGTAGCTCATTCAGTGGCTAAAAGCTTTATGGATGTGGAACAATTCACTCGGGCTGATTTAGAAAAGATGGTTAAACAAAGCTTTTATAGTTGGAAAACAAGAGAAGAAAGGGAAAGGGAGAGAGAATTTGAACTTCAGAAATTGTAATGGAAAAGTGAATGTCAAATTAAAATCCTGGAGGTAAAGGTAAAATTTGGGACTGTATGAGGCAGTTAGGAAAAGCAAACATATTATAGTCAAAGCTGAAGGGGTAAGGAAGGCAGAGATAACTGCAATGATAGCTCAGTGTTTAAAATTCCCCAAAACACAGCCAGAATAGTTAACAATGGTTACAATTCAATTGCAAATGTAACAGCTTGAATTGGAAGCAAAGAAAGTGAGTAGTGAATAAATGAGAGAGAGGGACAAAGAGCAAAAAAAATTAAAACTGTTTGAATTACAGGAAAATGACAAAGAAAGAATAGCCCTGCAAGAACAAAAAGAGAGGAAAGGGAAAGGAGAGAAAATTTGAACTTTAGAAATTGAAATGGAGAAATGAATGTCAAATTAGAATGCTGGAGGTAAAGGTAAGATTTGGGACTGTGATGAGGCAGTTAGGAAAAGCAAATATATTGTAGGCAAAGACCTCGGGAGGGTCTTTTAAATAGTCCAAGCATTGCCAAGGTTTGATGAGACTGGTGTCGAGGCCTTTTCCATTTAATTTGAAAAAGCAGCTAAATAAATTAAAGGGCTACAGATCATGGGGCTATTGTTGATTCAAATGAAGTTGGTAGGTAGAGCTAGTGAGGTGTTTGCATTACAATCAGAGGAGGTATCTAGGCGTTATGATCTTTTTTTAAAAAAAAGACATTTAAAGTGCAAATGAACTAGTGCCAGAAGCCTACAGACAACAGGTTAGAAATCTAAGGAAAGAATCTGGTCAAACGTACATGGAATTTGAAAAGATCAAACAAAGTAATTTTGATTGATAGATAAGAGCATTGAAAATAGGTCAGATGTATGAAGCTCTTAAAAAAAACAGTTACTTTGGAGGAGTTTAAGAATTTGCATCCTGAAGTAGTGGTTAAAGTTTATTTATTCATGTCATAAGTAACATTGCAACAAAGTTGCTGTGAAAATCCCCTTGTCGCAGACCCCAACCTGTTTGGGTACACTGAGGGAGAATTTAGCACAGCCAATGCATCTAACAGCACATCTTTCACACTGTGGGAGGACACCAGAGCACCCAAAGGAAACCCATGCAGACACAGGGAGAATGTGCAGACTCTGCACAGATAGTGGCCCAAGCAAGGAATTGAACCCAGGTCTCTGGTGCTGTTTCCTATGCTGTACTGTTCTTTGTTCTTTGTTTTGTTCTTACTGTGTTTACCTCAGTCCAATGCTGGCATCTCCACATCACAAAGTAGAACACACAGGGTTACAGTGTTGGTGGTTTAAGAAAAGCACTGAGAAGACAGATGTGATAAAACAGGATAAGACAGTGGGATTTGTTAAAGTGGTAAAGGACACTCCAGTGAAACTAAGGAGGTGCAAAGAATGTTGAGCTTGGTCAGGGGTTGATTGATAAGAAAGTGCCAGATCTCTTTAAAGAATGTATATGTGTAGGTATAGTTTACTCATGTATAACCAGGAGGAGTAGGGAAACAAGTTAAGATTTTAAGAGATATGGAGCAAGTCAATGGTTGATGGTAAGAGATGAGGAGTTATGTAGTTTGGAAGGAATATTACCAGGAAAATTGATAATATGTGGTATACATCATAGATAGAATACATGCAGCTTAATTATTAATATGTGGAATATATGGTGAGAAAAGTAATGTTCCATTATAAAAGGTGAGGTTGGAGAGTCCAGTAGAAAGTGGCAAAGTAGTGGTAGGAGTAATAGAGAAATTATTGAGTCCAGGAATACAATTTATCTTGGATAATACTATAGTTGGATTACAGGTGGGAGTGCTGCTACTGTGTTTGAAAAATATGAATAAAATCAAACAAATGAGCTGTTACAAGAAACATATCCTGGGATTTTTCCTGACTGTGTAGTAATAAAGCCACAAAGCCATAGCTTAAGACAAGAGGAGAAGTCAAAGAGTAAAGGTAAAGAAGTTGAAGTTCAGTTAGCCAAAACTATTTTGAATGGATGGTTGAGGAAGAACAAAAATAGGTGAAAGACAAAGTGGATATTTTTAGTTCAGGAAAGTTACAACAAAAAAATGTGGAGATAAAACAGTTATATCAGAAAATATATACAGAAGAAGAAGAATCTGTGTGTATACTGGAGCGTTTTTATTTTGAAAAGGATGTCTTAATGAGGAAATAAAGGCCTTTATGTATTCAGGTGGATGAAAAGTGGGCAGAAGTTCATCAAGTTGTATTGCCAGCAGGATTATGGAAAGGAGGTAACAAATAAGGTTCCAGTGGGAGATCATTTGGGATTAAGGAAAACTCAGGCCAAAACACAAAAAACATTTTTATTGGCCTGGACTGCATAAAGAAATGAATGAATTTTGACAGACATGTTACAGACACCAGACAATAGGGAAACCCCAAGCAGTGATCAAACCAAAATGCTTAATATTCATTCCAGTGTTTGATGAACATTTTACAAGGGTCTTATTTGATTGCATAGGACCTCTCTCAAAAACAAAAAAAGGGAATCAATATCTATTGACAATAATGGATGTGTTTACTAAATTTCCAAAAGCCATTCCATTACACAATATTATAGTTAAAAGGAATGTAGAGGAGATGCTTGAATTTTTTTAACCAGACATGGATTACCCACAGAAAGACAATCAGATCAAGCATTAAATTTTACATCAAAAATATTCAAGGAAGTTATGGATAATTTAGTATCCTGTTTGCAGACAAAAGTTCTCACGCACCTGATGAAGGAGCCTAGGAGTCCAAAAGCCAGTGCTGCCAAATAAACCTATTGGACTATAACCTGGTGTTGTGAGATTTCTTACTGTACCCTCCAGAATCACAGGGAGTGTTAGAGCGGTGTCATCAAACTTTAAAGACCAGGCTGAAGGCCTATAGTCAAGGCTACCCAGAGGATTGAGATAAAGGAATTCCATTTTATCTTTTGCAATTAGGGTGCACCTAATGAAACAACAAAATTCAGTCCATTTGAATTGATTTTTAATTGTGAGGTAAGGTAAGAGGACCACTTAAATTGAATAAAGAGAAAAGAGTGAGTCAATGTTCTGAGACTGCATTATTGAACCACATGTCAAATTTTAGGGAGAGATTAAAAACAGTGGGTGACTTGGATAGACAGTATTTAAAAATGGCACAGCATGTGATGAAACAGGAAATGGATAAGAAATCAAAAATGTGTAGTTTTTCTGATGGGGATAAAGTATTGATAATATTATGTGTAGTAGTATGTATTTAATGTGTATGTATTTAAAAGCAAGGTTCAGTAGACATTATCAAATTGAAAGGAAATTGAATGAGGTGAATTATTTGGTAAGAAGATTGGATGGAAGGGGAGAATGTGTCAGTGAATATGCTCAAAGGGTACTTTTAATGGGGAGGGAAACAGAAGGAGGATGTGTTAGTTGTTACAACTCAGAATGAAGAACAAATCCAGATGATTCAAAAATGAAAGCTCCTCAAATTAAATTGGATAATAAAGAAGTTTTCAGAATGTGGAATAAATTAGTGAGGATTATCCTTTTACAGAAAATCATAATGACCTGAAAGTGTGATTCCAATTGCATGGAATATATGTTGGAATAAACTTGGAGGTAATAAAATAATTATGCATGATATAAATGTAAGAAATACTGTTCCAGTTAAGCAACATCATTAGAGGTTAACCCTGTAAAGTTGTCATAGGCACAACATGGATTAAAAGAATGTTTAAAAATGACAATTGTAATGAGTTGCAGTGAATGGAGCTAGCACCAAAGCTCAATGATTGTGGATGGACTATGGAAAGTTCAATGCGGTTACAAATTGAGATTCATATCCTAATCATTTCAAAGTTAAACCAATAAGGTCATTTCAGAATTATCCAATTGTGCTGTGTACATAAGATGGTCTGGTGTTTTTTATTCCAATGAGGAAGGAGCATTTGAAGCATCTGGCAGAATTGACTTCAGGGGCCAGGCTTGGTGGAAAACTTGGCTAAAAATGAGTTTGTAAAATCCCAAATCATGTTCCTCAGCCATTCCACTGGACATTGATGTGAAAATACAAGTTATTGAGGGAATAATGAGATTCCAGGCCTGAGTTGCTTTTACAGGAGATTCATGCTAAAATTCAGCAGCATTGCTGCTCCATTGACTGACCTGCTGAACAAGATTTGCAAATTTCAGTAGATGGCAGAGGGTCAGGCTTTTGCCGGTCTGAAAACTGTGTTACCCTCCATCCCGCTGTTAGACACACCAAATTATTCAACATGTCCATTGATGCGAGTGATGCAAGTGTTGGTGCTATGTTATTACAAGAAGATGATGGGAGAGCTAAAAGACCTTTGGGGGTTTTTCCAAAAAAGCTAAATGGTTATTAAAAGGAATATTCAACTGTTGAGAAGGAGTCTTTGAGTTTGCTGTAGCAAACATTTGCATTGCTGATAATTTATCAGAGACATTTGTGCTCACTCAGATCATAATCTATTGACATTTTGGAGAAATTTATGGATACAATTGGATGGAATTTTATTACTATAGCCATTTAATTTGAAAATTACACATATGGCAGGAAGAGAGAATACGGCTACCCATGTTTTGTCATGGATATGATGAAGGTTGAAGGAATGTTCAATGGTGGAAGAAAAGGACTGAAATAGACTATACTAGTGTTACATTTGTATGCTTAGATTTAGCAAAATGTGTGTGTGTGTATGTATTGTAGAGTACTATCAGTGTTAAACTAGAAGTTCTGAAAAATAAAGGCACTTTTTGCATGTTTATAGTTTATTTTTAATGGGGGAAATGTGACAATACTGTAATGACTTCAATCAGGCCAATGAGGATGGCCAACTGGAATACAAACTCCCTCATTAGGGAGTCTTTTCCCGATATTGAACCTGGACTGTCAGTTCCTCTGGCACTTGCGCTGTTGACAGCTAGCACTCTGTGTAATGCTGCTGGAATTATAAATAAAGGGATCTTAGTGAAAGAATTTCTGCCTCCAAAGACCTATTATAAATACTGTGCCTTTAAGAAATATATTTGTGTCATGTTTCCTGTGCAGGATGGTTTTTAGCAGTCAGTTTTATATAGTGGAATTGCTTTGTCTGTAACTGGCAGCCTATGTGGTGATGCTGCAGAAGCATAATTGTTCTCATTGTTGGAATGTTTGCTTTTAATCTGAGCTGATGCAGATCTTAGTGTTTACCCTCGTAGGGCTGTGGGGTATGGATTATGTTGATTGACAAGATAAGTCATATGACTCATTGGGGGCAAGGCTCATAGAAAGAAACCCAGTTCAGTCGCTGCTTGGGAGCTGAAGAGGGAAGTAACCTTTTCATTCTCTGAAGATGAGAAAATGGGATCTGCCAGAAAATAGGTTTCTTTCCCTGAAGTCCACTGCTTGAAGTTAAATTTTCTCTGGAGACTGCTGTATAGGAGTTAGAAGGTGTTTTTCTGGATCTCAGTCTAAAGCTGTTAAAAGGCTGGAAACCTAGCAGCCACATAAGCTATATGTTTTGTGCTAACTGATTCTGAAAAAGAATGTATGGGTGTGGGGGGGGGGGATAGTTCTCAAATTGGAGCTGTAGAGATAGCTGGGTGTTAAGCATTATTACCTTATCATATTTAAATATTTCAATTTATAAAAGTTATGCTGACTTTTTTCTTACATAATATTTTCCTTTTATGCACATACTATGTATACTGCACTAGTTATCTGAACACGCACACACACACATATACGCAGTCTCTGTGCAGTCTATCATATCTCCAGACACACATTAGATTACACCAGGTTCATGAACACATACAATTGAGGATGGTTTAGAATCATGATCATGGAGTGAACGTGGTACCTGAAACATGGTTCCACACACCCCACATCTGCTATACCCCAGTTATGTAAAGAACAAAGAACAGTACAGCACAGGAACAGACTCTTTGGCTCTCCAAACCTGCATCAGTCATGTTTACCTATCTAACCAACACCTTATATCTCTCTATTCCCCATTTGTTCATCTGCCTATCAAGATAAGTCTTAAACGTGGCTAATGTAACTGCCTTACCCCCTCACTGGGCAGTGCATTCCAGGCCCCCGCCATCCTCTGTGTAAAAAACCACCCCCGCACATCTCCACCGAACCTTTCCCCCTTATCTTGAACCAGTGTGCCCTTGTAATTGTCATTTTTGCCCTGGGAAAAAGCTTTCACTTTATCTATACTCCTCGTAATTTTATAAATTTCTATCAGCTTGCCCCTCAGCCTCCGTCTTTCCAGCGAGAAGAGTTTATTCAATCTCTCCTCACGTACCAGGCAACATCCTGGTAAACATTTTCTGTATTGTCTCCAAAGACTCCACTTCCTTCTGGCAGTGTGGTGGCCAGAATTGGACACAGTATTCCAAATGTGGCCTAACCAACGTTTTATATAACTGTAACATATTTTGCTAACTTTTATACTCAATGCCCCATCTGATGAAGGCAAGCATGCCAAAAGCTTTTCTCATTACCTTCTCCGCCTGTGCTGCTGCTTTTAAGGATCTGTGGACCTGTATTCCTAGATCCCTCTGTGTGTCTATGCTTTTGATGGTTCTGCTGTTTATTTTATAGCCCCCCACTTGAATTGGATCCACCAAAATGCACCACCTCGCATTTATTCGAGGTGCAGGTACGAAGTGAATATGTAATGTGTCAACTACATGTATATTATATTGTAATATTAATGTGTAAATTCCATATTTCTTTCTCGACTTATCTCCCCCTCTCTTGCTTTGTCTTACTCCCGACTGACGTACTTGGGCCTTGATCTCTCACAAAATGTCCATCTGTCCCTTCATCTGTCTATTTTATTTTCTCTTTCTCTCTCTCCATTGTACCTCTCTCCCTCTCTCTATTCCTTGTGCTCTCTATCTTTCTATCTTCTTCCATATCTCCGTCTTTCGCTGTTGACCAATCTATCTATCTGTGTCTCTTCCTCTTGTTAGCCTCTCTCTAATATTCACTCTATTCCTCTCTCTGTTAATCTCTCTATCTCTACCTTGTTCTCATTCTCCCTGTTGTTTTATCTCTCATTTCATCTCCTGTCATCTCACTTATCTACTTGAAACACCAACTCTATTCCATCAGACTCTAAGACATTCCTCCCTCTACCTACCTTTGCTATATTTCTCATTTATCTTAACTTGTTGAAAGTTCCCTCTTCATCTCTCTCTGTCACAAACATAGCAGCAGAAGTAGGCAAATTCAACCCTTTGAACCTGCTCTGCCATTCAAACAGATCATGGTTGACCTCTCCCTGGTCTCAAATCCATCTCTCCATCTGTTCCCCATATCCCTTTAACCCCCATTTTCTTTATTGGAAATATATCTATCTCCCTCTTGAAAGATGTCATGATTCAGACTCCACCAATTTATGGGGCAGCAATTTCCACAAATACACCGCCTCCTGCGAGAGGTAATTCCTCCTGATCTCAGTTTTAAATCTATTGCCTCTCAACCTGTACCTGTGACCTCTTGTAGATTGCCCCAGAAGAGGAAGCATTTGGATTACATTAATTTTAATGATCCGTTTTAGCATTATATATACTTCAATCAGATCCCCTCTCATTCTTCCCTATTCTAGGCAATACAAGCCCAAACTGTTTAATTTCTCAAATAATTCTTTAGAGCACAAGGAGGCCATACAGCCCATCAAGCCTGTACCAACAACAATTCCATCCAGGCCTATCCCCGTAAACCCATGTAATTACCCCGTTAATCCCCTGATCCTAAGGGATAATTTAGCATGGCCAATTAACCTAACCTGCACATCTTTGGACTGTGGGAGGAAACCAGAGCACCCGAAGGAAACCCATGCAGACACAGGGAAAATGTGCAGACTCAGCACAGACAGTGACCCGAGGCTGGAATTGAACCTGGGTCCCTAGTGCTGTGATGCAGTAGTGCTAATCACTGTGCCATCCTGTCACCCTCCTCATACATCAACCTTTTCATCCCCAGAATCAATCTGGTGAACCTCCTCTGGACTGCCTCCAATGCCACAGCATCCTGCCTCAAGTAAGGAGACAAAAAGCTGTATACAATACTCCAGATGTGGTCTCACCAACACTCTGCACGATTGCAACAATGCTTCTCCACTTTTATATTCCAGTCCCCTTTGCAATAAATGCTAACATCCCATTTACCTTTTCATTATGTGCTGCACCTGAGTACTGACCTTTTGCAAGTTGTGAACAAAGACACCCAGATCCCTCTGCCTGGGTGCATTTTGAAGCTGCTCTGTCAATCAACAGTGTCCATTTCTCCTTCTATTGCTCTCCAAATCTCGTGGCCTATTTTGATTTCTATTTCTGCTTCCCTTGGTTTTTCTACATCCCTCTCTCCCTCCCTGTCGAGCTGTATCTGCCTCCCTCTCCCTCTGCTCCTCTGATCTATCCACCTCTCCCATTTGCCCGTCTGTCACTATCAATCAATCTCTACCTATCTCTCTATTTCTATCCTTCAACCTTCACAATGACAATAGGAGATTGTATTCCCTCACTTGTCAGCTATCGCTGTTTGGGTGGATGTGTGGAATCAAACATCCCATCAACTGACACTACACCCTGGGGTTCAAGTGTTACAAGCCGTACTTTCGACTTTCAAAGTCGTCTTACAAGAAACACTGCAAAATCATTTCTCTGTGTGTGATTATCAGTCAGGAATGCCAGTGTTTGAAGTGGATTCTTACAATAGCCCCAGGATATGTGGACAGGCCGACTCTGATATGTTCATGAATATTTCAGGGCTCCACTGGAGAAGAAACGGTTAATTCTTCAGAAAACAAGGAAATGCCAATTGTAGAGGAGGAGGAAAAAGTGGCCGGGTGGGTGGGAGATGGGGAAGCCATGGAGGGGGGGAGCGGTGTGGGAAGAGAGGGAATGATCGATCATAATGTGGTGGTGGGGGTTAAAATAGGGCAAACTGATCCCTGAACATCAAACACACATCTCTGTATATAATCAGTGTGTGTGTGGGTGTGTATCACTCTCTGTGTTTCTCTATACATAATCACTGTGTGTGTGTGTATCACTCTCTGTGTGTCTCTGTATATAATCACTGTGTGTGTGAGTGTATATCACTCTCTGTGTGTCTCTGTATACAATCACTGTGTGTGTGAGTGTATATCACTCTCTGTGTGCCTCTGTATAAATCACTGTGTGTGTGAGTGTGTATTACTCTCTGTGTGCCTCTGTATATAATCACTGTGTGTGTGGGTGTGTATCACTCTCTGTGTGTCTCTGTATACAATCACTGTGTGTGTGAGTGTGTATCACTCTCTGTGTGCCTCTGTATAAATCACTGTGTGTGTGAGTGTGTATTACTCTCTGTGTGCCTCTGTATATAATCACTGTGTGTGTGGGTGTGTATCACTCTCTGTGTGCCTCTGTATATAATCACTGTGTGTGGGTGTGTATCACTCTCTGTGTTTCTCTATATATAATCACTGTGTGTGTGAGTGTGTATTACTCTCTGTGTGCCTCTGTGTATAATCACTGTGTGTGTGAGTGTGTATTACTCTCTGTGTGTCTCTGTATATAATCATTGTGCGTGTGAGTGTGTATCACTCTCTGTGTGTCTCTGTATATAATCACTGTGTGTGTGAGTGTGTATCACTCTCTGTGTGCCTCTGTATATAATCACTGTGTGTGTGAGTGTGTATCACTCTCTGTGTGCCTCTGTATATAATCACTGTGTGTGTGAGTGTGTATTACTCTCTGTGTGTCTCTGTATATAATCACTGTGTGTGTGGGTGTGTATCACTCTCTGTGTTTCTCTATATATAATCACTGTGTGTGTGAGTGTGTATCACTCCCTGTGTGCCTCTGTATATAATCACTGTGTGTGTGAGTGTGTATCACTCTCTGTGTGCCTCTGTATATAATCACTGTGTGTGTGAGTGTGTATTAGTCTCTGTGTGTCTCTGTATATAATCACTGTGTGTGTGGGTGTGTATCACTCTCTGTGTGTCTCTGTATATAATCACTGTGTGTGTGGGTGTGTATCACTCTCTGTGTGTCTCTGTATATAATCACTGTGTGTATGAGTGTGTATCACTCTCTGTGTGTCTCTGTATATAATCACTGTGTGTGTGAGTGTGTATTACTCTCTGTGTGCCTCTGTGTATAATCATTGTGCGTTGGTCTGTATCATTGTTCGTGTTTCTGAATGTAATCATTGTGTGTGGGTCTGTATCACTCTGTGTGTGTGTGTGCATACATTTGTGTGTGTATATGCGTGTATATTTATGTGTGAATGTGTTTGTGTGTGTGTATATGTGAAAGTGTACATGTGCATGCGGTATGCGTGTGTGTGTGTGTATGTATGTGTGTGTATGTGTGTATGTGTGTGTGCCTGTGTCTCTGTGTGTATACGTTTGTGTGTTTGTCTGGCTGTGTGTACATGCGTGTGTTTTATGCATGTGTGTATATGTGAATGTGTATGTGTGCATGTGTGTGTACATGTGTGTGTGTGTGTGTGTGTGTGTGTGTGTGTGTACGTGTACATGCCACTTGGCATTACCTGGAGGAAGGCACTGAAAGATCACAGAAAATGGAAAACCCTAAATGTTTACCCCCTCTTTTTGCATTAAAATGAGATGTCCCTTAAGAGGAACATCCTTAAGATGTTCCTTAAGAGAACTCTATGATTTATTTTAGCAATGAATCATAAAGTCCCTGCAGCGCAGAAGGAAGCCATTCGGCCCACTGTTTCTGTAACGACTCTTCAACAGAGCATCCCAGGCAGGTCCTAACACTGTAATCCCAAGTATTTATCCTCTAATCCATCCAATCAACACATCTTTGGACTGTGGGAGGAAATCAGAGTATCTGGAGGAAACCCATGCAGACATGGGGAGAATGTGCAAACTCCACACAGACAGTGACCTGAGACTGAAATTGAAACTGGGTCCTTGGTGCAGTGAGGCAGCAATGTTAACCACTGTGCCATTGTACCTGTCTGGAGAGAGCTGGACAAAGTAGCAATTCAGGCAGAGAAGGAACTAGAGCTGATGCATCACAACAAGGAAATAATGTAGCTGGACTCAGTCAGAAAATAGGAAAAGACACAGCAAAAGAAGTAAGAGTGAGGAAAAAAGAGTTGGATAAATTTCATCACGAAGTACAGAAAATAGAAAATTAGAAAACAAATTTGTAACCCTAATCTGAATGAGAAATGATCCAGCTATATCAAAGCGGAGGAAAAAAGAATGATGGAAAATGTGCAGGTAGCTAAAAAATGTAGTTTTAGTTTATTTATTAGTGTCACAAGTAGGCTGACATTAACACTGCAGTGAAGCTTCTGTGAAAATCCTCTAATTCGCCACACTCTGGCCCCTGTTCAGGTACACTGAGGGAGAATTTAGCGTGGCCAATGCACCTAACCAGCACGTCTTTCAGACTGTAAGTGGAAACCGAAGAATCTGGAGGAAACCCAGCGCAGACATGGGGAGAACTCCACACAGTGACCCAAGCTGAGAATCGAACCTGGGTCCCTGGTGCTGTGAGGCAGCAGTGCTAACCACTGTGCTGCCCATAACGGTGAAGGAACTGGAGTTAGAACAGGAAGGTGTGAATAAAAGGTGAAAAAGTTTTGAGAGAATAAGCACAAGTGGAACTCAGCTAGAGAGATCATAACATGTTGTCTTGTTCTGTCCATCCATGTGTCTTTATATCTCTATCATTCTCTCTCTCTGTTTCACCTATCCTCTCCCTCTCTCTGTCCATCTATTCATCTTTGATTTTGATTTATTATTGTTACAGGTATTAACATACAGTGAAAAGCATTGTTTCTTGGGCACTAAACTGACAAACCGTGCCATTCATAGCGAAGTAAACAAGAGAGTGCAGAACGTAGTAGAAGAATTAGAATGAAGTTTTAGAAGCATAGAACAAGAGGAAAAGATTGAATTAGAAGGTATGCTGCTTACAGCTTGCAAGAAGTCGCCTCACTTCAGTGCCATCTTGGATTTCATCTACCTATCTACCTATCTATCTACAAACTTATCTGTCTATCTACGAATGTATCTCTTGATCTATCTATATATAAACCCATTTATCTATGAACCTATCTATTTATCTACTATTCATTAATGTATCTATCTATCTATGAAACTATCTATCTATGTTAGTCTATCAGTCAGCCTGTCAATGTGTCTCTATCTGCCAGCCTATCTGTCTGTCTGTCTTTCTATGAACGTATCTATGTATCTATCTTTTATCCATGAACCTACCTATCTATCTACATCTGCCTGCTTACCTGTCTATCTATCTATCAATCTCTGAACCTAGCTATCTATCTCTCTATGGCTGCCTGCCTGCCTAGCTATCTGTCTATCTGTCTATCCGTGAATCTATCTATGTATCTATCTATGAACCTACTTATCTATCTATGAATCAGTCTGTCTGTCTGTCTATCTATGACCCTATCCATAGAGTCAAGGAAATCCCATGTAATGGATGTTCTCAGTTTTGTAATCGGTGAGAGCACTGCTGGTCTCAGAGTGAAGCATCTCAAGGATTTGACCCATTGCACGAATGTGTGACATCCTGTATCATGTACTGCAAGGGTCACCGTTCTGTTGAAGCAGCCATCAGATCAGAGCCATGATTGGGAATCCTCTAGAGATCCAATTGAATGATCTATCTACCATAATGGAATATACAAGTGAGCCGGTGAAATTATCATTCTGCAGAGAAGCAGAAACTGATTAGCACTCGAGGGTGCTGTGGAGGACATAGCCATGGAGAAACCCAAAGAGAGAACACAACTGCTGGAACAAGTTAGCAATTCAGGAGAATTGTCTAATAAATATAACAACAAGAAGGAAGAAATAATAATCGTGCACGTTGAGTTTGTTGCAACTACAACAAAAGGAATGTGGCCGTTCTCTGAAAATATGTATATTATGGGAAGGGAGAGATTGTTGGAATCCCAGCAATGCAGAAGGAAGCCATTTAGCCCATTAAATCTACATCGACTCTCTGACAGAGCATCTTATCCAGGTCCCACCCTATCAATGTAACCCTGCACATTTAAGCCACCAATCCCCCCAGCCTATACATCTTGGGACAATAAGGGGAAATTTATCATGGTCAATCCCTGTAACCTACACATCTTAAGTCACAAAGGGGCAATTTAGCATGGCCAATCCACCTAACCTGCATATCTTGGATACTAAATGTCAATTTATCATGGCCAATCCTCCTAAACTACACAACTTGGACACTAAGGGGCAACTTAGCATGGTCAATTCCCTCTAACCTGTGCACAAATTGGCAATGTGTATCACAATGACTGCTGAATGCATGTACTGAAGAGTAAATGGCTTGACAGAGAAAAGGATCCACAGTCATCATAGAATCATAGAAACTCTACAATGCAGCAGGAGGCCATTCAGCTCATCGAGTCTGCACCCACAACAATCCCATTGAGACACCATCCCTTAACCCCACATATTTATCTTGCCAATCCCTCTAATTTACGCATCCTGGGAGATTATGGCCAATGCACCTAACCTGCACATCTTTGGATTGTGGGAGGAAACCTATGCAGAAACCAGGAGAACTTGCAAAGTTCACATGGACAGTAACCCAAGCTGGGAATTGAACCCAGGTCCCTGGAGGTGTGAGGCAGCAGCAGGGCTTACCACTGTGCCAGCCTGGCAATGAACTGGACCTGCTGATAGTGAATTGGACAGTAACACCATTCGCAGAACAATGTACATAGTCCATAGTCAATATACAGTCTAGGACAGAATTCGGAAAGCAGCAAGCTTGTATGGAAGAACCCTGTATAAGATTTGGAAGTTGAAGCTTTCTAGAAATGTTACGCCAGGTGCAAATTCAATATCCCTCCATTGAACAACTGCTACATCCATTTACACTGCTCGCCACAACCCCCAGGACCTAGGTTCAATTCTCAATGGATTATTGTCTGTGTAGACTCTGCATGTTCTTCCTGTGTCTGTGTGGGTTTCCTCTGGTTTCCTTCCATATTCTGAAATATATACTGGTTAGGTGCATTGGCTATGCTAAGTTCTTCCTCGTGTACCTGGATACCTTGTGTACCTAGGTGCTGGAGCATGGTGACAAGGGATTTTCACAGTAACTTCATTGCAGTGTTTATGTAAGCCTACTTGTGACACTAATAATTAACGAGCTTTAAATGTTTAATTTGTGTGTACGATGCCTAATCAGCATGTGGGTTGAGTAAAAAGATGTTGAAGAAAAGGTAAGGGGGTGAAGGGCGAGATGTTGTGTATGTCGTGCCTGTCCCTTTAAGACAGTAAAGAAGGAGGGAGTCATTTGACTCGAGAGACTAATAGAAATGGAGGGCGTGTGTTTGCCCCAGATGGTGGAGTCCTCTCTCAGGCAGAATACATCTGGCAGTCATGTAGTTAACATCATAACTCCAGGGCAGCCTGGAGCTGCAACATCTGTGCCTAGTTTTCCTTTTAAATAAATACCTTTAGTTCTTAACAAAGTCCGGAATTTCTTGACAATTAATATGTCTCGACATAACAGTGGCTCACTTCAAAAAGCCTGAATAAAACTGATCACTAAAGTTATCCCACCACCCTCAATGACTTACATGCAAATGTACCCCAATCTCTGCCCCATGCCCTCTTTGTAACTGTTCTTTGCGATTTTCTCTCTGCGTTCTTTCCCACAAACACTGAGAGTTGACATGAGGAAAAGCTTTCAGTGAATATCGTGTACATATAGACTGAAAATGCAGTTCTGGCAGATTTGATTGAGGTATGAAAATGTTAGTTAGCACAGTTCAGTAGAGGGAACTGATTTGTAGAATAAGAGAATGGGTCTGGGGGTGAGTAAGAGGCTGAGATGTTCCTACAGTGAGTCTCCATAGGCAGTAATGATTGAACGGCCACATGATATGATTTCATTCTTTGATTTTATTCCCAGTTATAAATCAATGTGGGGATTCTGCATCAGTTTAAATATTAATATTGGTTCCAAATATTAATATTGGTTCCAAATATCATTGATGAACAGATTCAATATCACTCTGTATTGACATGGTATTTGCATATCAGTCTGTTTATTGATATGAGGTTTGTGTATCAGTCCGTGTACTGATGTGCATTTCTGTATCTGCATCTGTATTGATGTGGGGTTTGAGTATCAGTCTGTGTATTGAAGTAGTGTCTGTATATCAGTTTGTGTATCAGTTTGTATATTGGTGTGATGTTTGTTTTCAGTCTGTGTATTGATGTTTATTTCTGCATCAGCCTGTGTATTGAAGTAGCATCTGTGTACCAGTCTGTGTATTGATGTGACGTCTATATATCAGTCTGTGTTTAGATGTGGGGTCTCTGTATTCATCTATGTATTGATGTGCCTTTCTGCATCAGCCTGTGTATTGATGTGGGGTTTGTGTATCAGCCTGTGTATTGATATGAGGTTTCTGTATCAGTCTGAGTATTGATGTGGTGTCCGTGCATCTGCCTGTGTATTGATTTTGGGGTTTGTGCATCAATCTGTAATTTGATGTGGGGTTTGTGTCTCAGACTGTAAATGGATATGGCATCTGTGTATCAGGCTGTGTACTGATATGGGGTTGCATATCAGTCTACATATTAATGTGGGGTTTGTATATCAGTCTGTATATTGGTGTGTGGTTTGTGTATCAATCTGTGTGTCGATGTGGGGTTTGTGTATCAATCTGTGTATCAATGTGGGGCTTGTGTATCAGTCCGTGTATTGATGTAGGGTTTGAGTCAGTCCATGTTGTAGATGCGCCAAGTTTGGTGGCGTTTAAGAGGTTAGTTGATAAGTATATGGAAGAGAAGGGAATGGTTTAGTTTGGAGGGGCATTGCTTTTTATATTGGTCGGCGCAACGTCGAAGGCTGAAGGGCCTGTTCTGTGCTGTAATGTTCTATGTTCTATGTATTGATGTGGAGTTTCTGTACAGTCAGTGTATTGATTGGGGTTTGTGTATCAGTCTGTGTATCAGTGTGGGGTTTGTGTATCAGTGTGTGTATTGATGTGGGGTTTGTGTAGAGTCTGTGTATTGATGTGGGGTTTGTGTATCAGTCTGTATATCAATGTAGGGTTTGTGTATCAGTCTGTGTATCAATTGAGGTTTGTGTAGCAGTCTGTGTATCAGAGTGGGGGTTATGTTTCAGTCTGTGTATTGATGTGGAGTTTGTGTATCAGTCTGTGTATTGATCGGGGTTTGTGTATCAGTCTGTGTATCAGTGTGGGGTTTGTGTATCAGTGTGTGTATTGATGTGGGGTTTGTGTAGAGTCTGTGTATTGATGTGGGGTTTGTGTATCAGTCTGTATATCAATGTAGGGTTTGTGTATCAGTCTGTGTATCAATTGAGGTTTGTGTAGCAGTCTGTGTATCAGAGTGGGGGTTATGTTTCAGTCTGTGTATTGATGTGGAGTTTGTGTATCAGTCTGTGTATTGACGTGGGGTTTGTGTAGCAGTCTGTTTATTGATGTGGGGTTTGTGTATCAGTCTGTGTATCAATGTAGGGTTTGTGTAGCAGTCTGCGTATCAATGTGGGGTTTGCGTTTCAGTCTGTGTATTGATGTGGGGTTTGTGTATCAGTCTGTGTACCGATGTGGGGTTTATGTATCAGTCTGTGTATTGATTGGGGTTTGTGTAGCAGTCTGTGTATCGATTGGGGCTTGTGTATCGGTCTGTGTATTGATTGGGGTTTGTGTATCGGTCTGTGTGTTGATTGGGGTTTGTGTATCGGTCTGTGTGTTGACTTTGGGTATTCTGTTTCTCGCTGAACCTGGATAAAGGTGAAGTTTGTAGGTCAGTTTCTGATTGGACGTAAGCAGGTATGAGCTACAGTGGGGGAACTTTGTGTTACTGAAGCAATTCCTGCTTAGAATGTTGGAACCATAGAATCAGAGAATCCTGATAGTGCCGAAGAGGCCATTTCATTCATTGAGACTGTTCCAATTCTCTGACAGAGCGTCTTACCCAGGCCCCTTCTTTTATCTCTATAATACCATACATTTAGCAGGGCCAACTCACCTAACCTATACATCTTTGGACACTATGGGGCAATTTGGCACGGCCAATCCACTCCACCTACACGTCTTTGATCACTGAAGGAAAATTCAGCATGGCCAATTCACCTGACACATTTTGGGACACTAAGGGGCAATTTAGCATGGCCAATTCACCTAACTGTACATCTCTCGCCATTAACAGGTCCAGGAAGCGGGTGATCAAGGTACAGCTACATTTGTGGCCAGGTGTCCCTGGAGAGGGAGCATGCGGTGCCCAGGGGCACAGTTGACGCCTTCTTGTCTATTGGGCACAACAGGGGCATCATAGACCCTGAAAATCACGTTATGATTTGATGCTTTAAGTTTCCTTTTCTGTTCTGTTCGGGTTGTTCCCCCTCCCTTTTGGGGAGCTGCCTCTTTTTACTTCATCCCTCAGTTAATTTGAGTTGATTTATTTGGTTGCCCTAAAAGAGACCTAAACTGCGCACCTTTGGACACTAAGGGCAATTTGGCACTAAGGTCATTCACCTAAACTGCACATCTCTGGATACAAAGAGGCAATTTACCTAAATTTCACACTTTCGAACATTAAGGGGCAATTTAGCATGGCCAATCCACCTAACTGCTCATCTTTGGTCACTGAGGGCAATTTAGTTTGGCCAATCCACCTAACTGCACACCTTTGGACATTAAGGGGCAATTTAGCATGGCCAATCCACCTAACTGCACATCTTTGGACATTAAGGGGCAATTTAGCATGGCCAATCCATCTAACCTGGACATCTTTAGACACTGAGGGGCAATTTAACATGGCCAATCCATCTATTCTGCGCATCTTTGGACATTAAGGGACAATTTAGCATGGCCAATCCACCTAATCTTTCAACATTAAAGGGCAATTTAGCATGGCCAATCTACATAATCTGCACATGTTTGGACACTGAGGGGCAATTTAGTATGGCCAATCCACCTAATCTGCACATCTTTCGACATTAAGAGGCAATTTAGCATGGCCAATCCACCTAAACTGCACATCTTTGGATCCTAAGACTCAATTCAACATGGCCAAACCACTTAATTTGCACATCTTTGGACATTAAGGGGCAACTTAGCATGGCCAATCCACCTAAACTGCATATCTTTGGACACTAAGGCACAATTTAGCTTGGCCAATCCACATACTGCACAGTTTTGGACACTGAGGGGCAATTTAGCATGGCTAATCCACCTAAACTGCACATTATCTCCTTTTACCCCTGCTTCTCTCTCTCTCTGTTGCTCGAACCCCCTCCCAGCCCAGTAAAAAAATCTCTGCATTCTCCTTCCTCCCCCCCCCCACCTCCTCGCCCCCCTCCCTTCCCACACACACACACACACACACATATACCGCCTCCTCCTCCTCCCTACGCTCCAGCTCTCTCCGACTCTCACTAATTTACTGTTTGATTTCGGAGATAATGCATTTTTTACAAAATCAAAGCGGATGGTCGGAAGGAGCCCTGTGGGGCGCCGGGAGCCGGGCGAGGGAGATGTGAGGCTGAGTCCATTTCCTTGTTAGTTTTTTTGACTCACAGTTAGTTATAGCTTTTCAAAAAAAATAGCATGCCTCCATCTCCCCGAGTGATGTTATAACAAGTAGCTCAGGGACTTTTGTGTGTGTGTGTCTCTCTCTCTCTCCCTCCCTGCACTCTCTCTCTCTCTGTATAAATGTGGAAGAATTGAAGATGTGGGGTCTGTCTGTCACAGTCCACTGACACTGTGAAGTTTAAGCGGATGAAAGTGTGGTCTGAGTCTGTTTTTATTTTAAGGGAAAAGACACGCACTTTTTTTTGTTCTTGCCAACAATCGATAGCCTAAATTATTCAATGCCATTAATTATCGATTTAAGGAGCTTGCAGCGTTGCCTGTTTGTGCAGGTTCAAACATTAGCAGTGTTTCAGATCGCTCTCATTGTTACATAACCTCGGGCTAAATTTCTCTGCTGTGTTACAGAACAGGCAGAACAGAAACCCCCGGCTTGTCGGAGCTAACTCCCTCTGATCGATCACTGATCAATCAGCCTTGCTGGAACTAATAGCACATCCAACCGTTTGATCTCTCAGGCAGTCGGACCTCCCCCATCCCATCTGAAATATATATATTTTTAAAAATATATATATGTACATCTCGGCTTCAGAGAGAGAGAGACGGAATGTCAGAGGTTGGAGCTTCTGCGAAGGAATTTGGGGAGTGCGGGGTGGGGTACACCTACAGAGGGAGGTGTTGGTAGAGACAAGGGAAAGAGGCAGAAAGGGCGACTTTGGACACGGGGAAGGGAATTGAGAGGTTTTTTTTGTGGAGAGTGGATGAGACAGAGAGAGATACATAGATAGGGAGAGAAATGGACAAGGAGACGGACGAAATGAGAGAAAAAGGATAGAGAACGGGAGAGGGAATATGAGAGAGAGAGAGAGAGCAGAAATGAAACACAGATAGATAGATAGACATATATAGATAGATAGATAGAAGCAGCGGGAAATGAGAAAGACAAAGAGACAGATAGAAAGGGAGACAGAAGTGAGACAGGGAGAATAGAATGATGCAGAGAGGGGGAATGAGAGAGTGAGAGGTATGTAAAGAGTGGAAAAGACAGGGCAATGAGAGAGAGAAGAATGAGAAAGATAGATAGAGAATGAGAAAGACCAATATAGATAGATATAATGGGGGAGATAATTCAACGGATAGACAAGTGCAGAGGGAGGGAAAGTTAAACAGGGAGAGAGTGATTGAGACACAGATAGAAAGAGGTAAAGAAAAACAGCGACATGGATGGAGAGGTACGTAGGGATAGAAACAGACATACGGATAGGCTCATAGATAGATAAATATACAGAAAGAAAGAAAATAGAAGGACATTCAATGTGCGTGTGAGAGAGGGGACAGGTGAACCAGAGAGAATGACACAGAGATACACAGACACATGAAGGGACAGATCAAGAGAACCTCGGGTAGAGAGGGGAGGAGCAGGCTGTCACAGAGAGAGAAGGAGAGACAGGTAGAGAATGAGGAGGGAAGTTGGAGAGATGGAAGTGGGTGAGCAATAAAGGCAGTGGCTAATTTGTCCACAGCAAGATCCCACAAACAACAACAATCCCCTTTGTTCTGAAGAAACTGACTGAGGGGTAAATAACAGACAGGATACTGGGGCAAATATCAACCCTCTGCACCCTTTCCCGGGCATTACCCATTCAAAGACAGCACAGGAGGGGAGAGGTGTGGGTGGGGGGTTATTACACCCAGCCACGTGTACATCATACTGCTCACTTTGACATCTGATTCTAAAGACTCCCGTTGGGCTCCAGTTTGGGTGTCATCTGACACCCAAGTGCAAAGCGCAGCCAGTCCGAAATACAGCAACAGGCTCAAACCAGAACTACAACATATACAGAAACAGGCAGAGATCCAAACACACTCATATCAATATACACACCCACTCCTGTACTCAAAACACAGGGAGTGACTCCCCAGAATCTCAAACTGAGATAGAATCCATTGGGAATGTCGAAAACTAAATCAATATAGACACAGAACGATAGAGAGAGGGAATGAGAGATAGAGAGAGAGAAAGAGGGGAAAAGAATAGATGGAGAGAGAGAGGTACATGGATGGATAGAGAGAGACAGAGAGATTGGTACATGGTTAGAGAGAGAGAGAGAGATGGATACATGGTTAGGGAGAGGAAGGTACATGGATAGAGAGAGAGAGAGATTGGTACATGGTTAGAGAGAGGAAGGTACATGAATAGAGAGAGAGAGAGAGATGGGTACATGGTTAGAGAGAGGAAGGTACATGGATAGAGAGAGAGAGAGAGATGGGTACATGGTTAGAGAGAGGAAGGTACATGGATAGAGAGAGAGAGAGATTGGTACATGGTTAGAGAGAGGAAGGTACATGGATAGAGAGAGAGAGAGATGGGTACATGGTTAGAGAGAGGAAGGTACATGGATAGAGAGAGAGATGGATACATGGCTAGAGAGAGAGAGAGGTACATGGATAGAAAGAGAGAGAGATGGGTACATAGTTAGAGAGAGGAAGGTACATGGATAGAGAGAGAGAGAGATGGGTACATGGTTAGAGAGAGGAAGGTACATGGATAGAGAGAGAGAGAGAGATTGATACATGGTTAGAGAGAGAGAGACAAAGGTACATGGATAGAAAGAGAGAGAGATGGGTACATGGTTAGAGAGAGGAAGGTACGTGGATAGAGAGAAAGAGAAGTACATGGATAGGGAGAGACATACATTTTTAAAGAGAGATGCATACATGGTTAGAGAGAGAGAGAGATGGATACATGGTTAGAGAGAGGGAGGTACATGGATGGATAGAGAGAGTGAGGCACATGGTTAGAGAGAGAATGGATAGATAGAGACACATGGATAGAGAAAGAGGGGTACATGCATGGATGGAGAAAGAGGGATATGTGGCTAGGGAGAGAGAGGTATATGGATAGAGAGAGAGAGATGGTTACATGGATAGATAGAGAGTACATTGATAGATAGAGAGGGGAGTATCTTGATAGATAGAGAGATAGGTACATGGATAGATAGAGCAAGAGAGAGAGACGTCCAGCAGACTATACTGTAGACACTGCGCAAATTAATATCGATATCCTGACAAATATACAGAAACACTCCACTGCGCAAATATGACCAAATATATCAGCACAATTTTGTAACCCAGCAGCCAATCGACATTATTGAAGAATCTGAAAACAACACATCCACATTTGGAAAATTATAAAGACTTGGTCACAAGACAAAATCAAATACTCCACAGGTTGTAACATACACACCAGTTACCAGAGAGATTGCACAGTGTGAAGGGACTGTTCCACTGGTCAAACATTCCCAGGACAGGTGCAGCACAGGGTTAGATATAGAAAAAACTCCCTCTACACTGTCCCCATCAAACACTCCCATAGGTACAGCATGGGATTAGATACAGAGTAAATCTCCCTCTACACTGTCCCCATCAAACACTCCCAGGACAGATATAGCACAATATTAGATACAGAGTAAAGCTTCTTCTACACTGTCCCCATCAAACACTTCCAGGACAGGTACAACATGGGGTCAGATACAGAGTAAAGCTTCTTCTACACTGTTCCCATCAAACACCCCCAGGATAGATATAGCACAATATTAGATACAGAGTAAAGCTCCCTCTAAATTGTCCCCTTCAAACACTCCCAGGACAGGTACTGCATGGGGTTAGATACAGAGTAATTCTCCCTCTACACTGTCCCCATCAACCAGTCCCAGGACAGGCACAGTACATGATTATATACAGAGTAAAGCTCCTTCTACACTGTCCCCATCAAAAACTCCCAGGACAGATATAGCACAATGTTAGATACAGAGCAAAGCTCCTTCTACACTGTCCCCATCAATCACTCCCAGGACAGATACATCACAGGGTTAGATACAGAGTAAATCTCCCTCTACACTGTCCCCATCAAACACTCCCAGGACAGGTACAGCACAGGGTTAGATACAGAGTAAAGCTTCTCCCACATTGTTCCCATCAAACATTATGTAGAGATGCCGGTGTTGGACTCAGGTAAACACAGTAAGAAGTCTGCAACACTAGTTTTAAATCCAACTGATTTATTTGATAGTAAATAATAATAGTAAATAATCATAAATGATAGCTTGTGAGTTTACTATCAAATAAATCGGTTGGATTTAAAACTGGTGTTGCAGACTTCTTACTGTGTTTACCCCATCAAACATTCCCAGGACAGGTACAGCACGGGGTTAGATACAGAGTAAAGCTCCCTCTACACTATCCCCATCAAACACTCCCAGAACAGGTACAGCACGGGGTTAGATACAGAGTAAAGTTCCCTCTACACCGTCACTCAGTTTCTTCATGGGCAAATCTTCAGCATGCAGTGTTCCGCCATTTTCTTAGCATTCTGTCTGAGCACATTTGCTGGGCCACCACAGAATAATTCTTCTCCTGTAAGGGAGTTTATGGCAATTACATGATAAGTTGCTGTCTGATTTGGTTTTACAATTATTGTCCCTTACAGGAGACAGTCACAGAGTCTTTATGCTGCAGAGTGAGTCTATTCAGCCCATTCTGTCTGTGCTGGTTCTTTGCCATTCATCTGGTACCATTTCTCAGCTTCTCCAATTCTACCCTCAACCCTCCCCTGACCTCCCCTTCCCCATCGCCCTGCAAATCTCGCATCATGACTCATATACCCACTCTGCCTTTGAAAGTTGTCATTCAATATTCTTCCATTATGGTTAATGAACTGATGAAAAATATTAATTTGGCCTCATCGGAAGCACGATGTCCAGATCCGGGTGCCAAAACTGGGGGAAGGATGTAAAGGCAATGGAGAGGGTACAGAGGAGAATAACATGGATGGCTCTGGGGATAAGGAGCTGTAGATATGAGGATAGATTGGAAAGGCTGGGATTGATCTCCTTGGGGTAGAGAAGGCTGAGAGGAGGTTTGATAGAGACAGTCAAGATCCTGAGGGATGCGGGCAATGAAAAATTGTTCCCAGTTAAGAGAGTATCAAGAACTTGAGGGCACAAATTCAAAATAATTAGCAAAAGGAGAAAAAGTGAGGAGAGGATTTTCTTTTTCACCCAGGGGGACTCTGGACTATTGAATGAATTTCCTGGGAGGCTGGTGGAGGGCAGATTCAACCGAGGGATTCAAACAAGAATCAGATTTCTCTTGTGCTTTCTTTGAGTTGTGGGTATTGCTGGCAAAGTGATGACATTTGCTGCCCATCCCGAATTGCCTCTTGAATGCAATGTCTCACTTGGCCATTTTAGAGAGGCAGTTAAGAATCAGCCACATTGCTGTGGATCTGGAGTTACACGTAGGCCAGATCAGGTAAGGACGGAAGATTTGCTTCCCTAATGGAGGTAACTGTGTATATGTGTGAATGTATGCATTTGTGTGTGTAATTGTGTATGTGCGTGTGTGTATATGTGTGTGTGTGTGTGTGTGTGTATGTGTTAATGTGTGTGTATATGTGTGTGTGTATGTATAAGTGTGTATGTGTGTGTGTAACTGTGCAAATGTATGTGTGAATAAATGTGTGTATATAGTGGATATGTATGTATGTGTAAATGCATTGTGTGGTAATTGTGTGTGTGTGTAAATGTGTGTGTATATACATATCTGTACATGTGTATACATGTTTATGTGTAATTGTATGTGTGTATGTGTCTGTGTGTGTTTAAATACATGTACTTATATATGTTGGTAATGGCAGATTTCCTTCCCTAAAGCACATTAGTGAATCAAACGGGCTTTTACAACAAACAACAATTTCATGGTTATTATTAGACTTTTAACTCCAGATTTTTATTGAATTCAAATTTCACACATATATGTGAATGCTTGCATATAGATAAACGTGTGTATTTAAATAGTTGTACATATAAATATGTGTTTGTGCATGTGTGAATGTGTGTTTAACTATATAAATGTGAATGTGTATGTTTCTTTACCTACATGCACGTGTTTGTGTACATAAACATGTGTTTAAATTGTGTCCATGTACATTGTATACATGTATCTGTGCTTAAGTATGTTTCTGACTAAATCTGCATATGTGTGTGTGTATGTGAAAATGTGTTTGTTGAAAGTTTATTAGTGTCACAAGTAGGCTTAACTTAACACTGCAATGAAGTTATTGTAGAAATCTCCTAATCGCCACACTCCGATGCATGTTTGGGCATCCTGAGGAAAGAATTAATATGGCCAACCACTTAACATATTGTTTAAATGTGTAATGTAAATGTGTGCTAGCAGGTATTTAAACATGCAAGCTGAAATGTGTGTATACATATGTAAATCTGTGTTTGAATGTGTGTAGTTGCAAATGTATGTGTGCAAACAGTTGTTCAAATGTGTATGTGTGAAAGTATATATGTAAATGTGCATGATCAAATGTATGTGCTATTGTTGTGTGAACATGATTAAACATGTGAATGTGTTAATGTGTTCATGTCAATGTGTAAACTAATGTGTGTGAGAGTGCATGTGTGCTTAAATTTGTATAGATATAATTGTGTATCTGCATGTGTGTGCAAAAGTGTACATGTGTGAACATGTGTGTGTGAATGTGCCTGTGAACTTATATGTGTCTAAATGTGTGGATGTGCAGATGTATGTTTGAACAAGGGTGCAAATGTGTGGGTAGGAACATGTGTGAATGTTTGTTTGCTTGTGAACATGAGTGTAAATATGTATGAATATGTGTGTAAATGCTTCTGCATCTGAGTGTCAGTAAACGGGTGTGTGAATGGTGATGCATGTGTTTGTGAATAAGCGTGTGTAAACATTTTTGAGCATGTGTAAATGTGCATGTCTGAATATGCATCTAAACATGTGTATGTATATGGATGAACAAATGTTTATGTGTGTCTACATGTGTGTCTATGTGTGTGGCAAGTGGTAGACATGCTGAGGGATATTGACTAGTAATCGTGACACAGATCTTGTGTCAACGCGCTGTTGATTTATCGCTGGGGAGGAAGCCAGTTTAGATCTTTCATAATGATGTGATGATAATTAAAGCTGTAAGGTCAGTTACACCAATGAACTAGTTAATGTCACTGTTAATAGATTTTGCAATGAGTGATCCCTCACACCAGCGCACACTTTCACTCTGTTACATCAGGAAACTTAGACAGCAGCTCCCTGTTCTCACTATCACCCAGTCGTGCGTTATTTTACACATATGGTGTTACAAGAGAGAATAAAGCAAGGGGCTGTGGAATAAAAGGGGGGATTGCAAAGGTGATCAAGTAAAAGATAAATTTGAAGAATTGGAGGACATATGCGCAATTAGGTTCCTCACAGTGCTGGTTGGTAGATCGTGATAGGAGCGATAGTTGGATAAGCAGCTGAAAGGGTGTTCCCCCCAGCGGGTTGGGGGGTGGGCATCTGGAATGGGTGGGTTTAATTTCCAAATCAGGCACCTCCCTGTTAATACAATAAGAAGTCCCATAGCACCAAGTGAAAGTCCAACAGTGTTTATTTGGTCGCAAAAGCCACTAGCTTTTGGAGCACTGCTCCTTTGTTAGTTAAATGGCAGTCCTGTTCACAAACACGGTATATAAAGACACAAACTCAATTTACAGAATAGTGATTGGAATACCAGTCTTTATAGGTAATCAAGTCTTAAAGATACAGACAGTGTGAGTGGAGAGAGCGTTTAATCTTCTGTCCACTCACATCATTTGTACCTTTAACATGTGATTACCTGTAAAGACTCGCATTCCAACCATTATTCTGTAAATTGAGTTTGTGTCTTTATATGTCCTGTTTGTGAACAGAACTGACATTTACCTGACGAAGGAGCAGTGTTCCAAAAGCTAGTGGCTTTTGCTAACAAATAAACCTGTTGGACTTTAACCTGGTGTTGTGAGACTTCTTACTGTGTTTACCCCAGTCCAATATCAGCATCTCCACATCATGCCTCTCATTTAAGACAGAGATATGGAGCAATTTCTTCCCTTCCCTAATCTTTGGTGATGCAGCAGTAGTGACTGGGTCATTGACTAAGTTCAAGGAGACTATTGATTGGTGACAGAGACAAGGGTTATGGGGAATTGTGGTGATGGTGTGGAGCAAGGGAGGGAGAGAATGAGTTAGGGAGCGAGGGAGGGAGGGAGGAAGTGAGAGAGGAGACAGGAAAGGTGCAGCAGTCTCTGCTATTGGATCAACCATGTTCTCATTGTACGGCGAAGCAGTTGTTGGGGAGGTGAATGACCCACCTCAGTTCATCCTTCTAAAAGTATTAGTCCTTATGATCGAATAGCTTCACTCATCTAGACTCATCAAGATACACAGCAAAGAAAAGGCCCTTCAGCCCATCAAATGTGTGCTGGTCAAAGACATACCATCAAACCAATGTAATCCCATTTTGCAGCACTCAGCAATGAACTCGGTAAGTTTGTCCCAATTCTACTGGACACGGGCAATTGATTGAACATTGATTTGTTCAAAGATATGCGTGTTAGATTGATTGGCATTGCTAAGAAATTGCCCTTTAGTGTCCAGGGATATGCAGGTTAGAGGAATTAGTGAGTATAATATATAGGGGATATGGGGATAGGGCCTGGGTGGGATTGTGTTCAGTGCAGACTCGATGGGCCGAAGGGCCTCTTTCTACACTGTAGGATTCTATGACTTCACTTTCAGAATCAAGTTCAACTGCAAAGACATTAATTCAAAAGCCACATCAACACGCTTATTGACAAGAGTGAGGGAGTGCTGCACTGTCAGAGGGTCAGTGCTGAGGGAGTGCCGCACTGTCAGAGGGTCAGTGCTGAGGGAGTGCCGCACTGTCAGAGGGTCAGTGCTGAGGGAGTGCCGCACTGTCAGAGGGTTAGTACTGAGGGAGTGCTGCACTGTCAGAGGGTCAGTATTGAGGGAGTGCTGCACTGTCAGAGGGCACCAACAAAACACCAATCAGTGCTGAGGGAGTGCAGCACTGTCAGAGGGTCAGTACTGAGGGAGCGTTGCACTGCCAGAGGATCAGTACTGAGGGAGTGCCGCACTGTCAGAGGGTCAGTGCTGAGGGAGTGCCGCACTGTCAGAGGGTCAGTGCTGAGGGAGTGCTGTACTGTCAGGGGTCAGTGCTGAGGGAGTGCTGCACTGTCAGAGGGTCAGTACTGAGGGAGTGCTGCATTGAAAGAGGGTCAGTAGTGAGAGAGTGCCGCATTATGTTCCACTCCCACTGCTCCAACTGGGAAAGGGTGCTGGGGAGAGTTTTCCCAGCTGTCTGGGGCTAATATTCCTCCCTCAGTTGAACAGAACAGACTCCCCGTTCATTGACTGCTTTTGGGGAACAAACTTTGAACAAATGAGTTCCTTCCTGCTGTTACACAGTGGTTATGTTAGCAGGGGAGTACATCGATAGCTGGGATGTGCTGTGGGATGTCCTTGAACTCCAGGATGGTTCATCCTGGATAGTGCTGTTCAGAAGCTCAGTCGGAACCGTTCTGAATTCCGAGCCACTCCGATGTTGATGGTGTTACAAACTGACAAGGCACTGGGAGGGCCCGTGTTAAAGCATCTGCAGCAGACGGCCAGATCAATGGCCGAGGGGATCTGAGGATTTAGCGAGACGTCGCTGGCTCGCTGTTCAAAGGCTCGGAGAAATCTTTCCATCATATTTACCAGAATATCAATCGACAGGATATCAAAGTGATGGTGGGCACTGGGGAGCAAGCCAGAGGGTTGCTTAGAGATGCTCACTCTGTAACACACCTGAGAATGTAGTGGGGGGGGGATGTCTCTTACAGCAGTCAGGGGGTGGGGGATCAAGTTGGAGAGATAGCTGGCAAGAGGGTAACAGAGTTGGTATAAACGGATTCTTCTTCTGGTCAGCAGGATGACTGTGTGTGCCACACAATGCTGGGACATCAAGATTTTTACAATTTATATAAATGTTGAGTACAAGAGTTGGCAAATCTGGCAAAAAATTGATTTTTTTCAATTTTATTTATCCGTCACAAGTATGCTCACATTGACACGGCAATGAAGCTACTGTTAAAATCCCCTAGTCACCACGTTCTGGTGCCTGTTTGGGTACACTGAAGGAAGGGATCTCTCCCAAGGGATTTTCTCTCAAACTTCATTGCAGTGTTAATGTAAGCCTACTTGTGACACTGATAAATAGAATAAAACCTTGTTAGGCTGCATGTGGAGTATTGCACGCAGTTCTGGTTGCCACACCACCGGAACACACTGCAGGATACAGGGACGTTGCAAATTTGAGGAAAGGTCTAAACCTATTTAGTTCTTTAGACAGTTCAGGAGTCCCTTTTTAGAGATCTTCAAACAGGACGGCACAGTGGTTAGCGGTGGTTCGACACCCGGCTTGTGTCACTGTCTGTGTGGAGTCTGCACATTCTCCCCGTTTCTGTGTGGGTTTCCTCTGGCTGCTCCAGTTTCCTCCCACAACCCAAAAATGTGCGGGATAGATTGATTGGCCATGCCAGATTGCCCCTTGGTGTTCTGGGATGCACAGGTTAGAGGGATTTGCA
Source organism: Sphyrna mokarran (assembly GCA_024679065.1). Taxonomy (NCBI): domain Eukaryota; kingdom Metazoa; phylum Chordata; class Chondrichthyes; order Carcharhiniformes; family Carcharhinidae; genus Sphyrna; species Sphyrna mokarran. The sequence goes on along the minus strand of JAGIQG010000016.1, from coordinate 7,856,748 downwards.
AGGTAAATATGTAGGTATGGTGCTGGGCCTGGGTGGAATTGTTGTCAGCGCACACTCAATGGGCCGAATAGCCTCCTTCTGCACTATAGAGGTTATATGATTCACCAAAAAAGGACGTGGAAGGTTTGGAGAGACTGCAAAGAAGATTCACCAGGATACTGTCTGTTCTTGAGGGTGTTGGTGATAAGGAGAAGTTGACTAAACTAGGATTGTTTTCACTGGAAAGGCGGAGGCAGACATGAGACCTGATAGAGGTCAACAAGATTATGAGAGGCACAGACAGGGCGGATAATCAGAGGCTTTTTCCCAGGATGGAAGTGTCGAATACCAGGGGACACAGGTTCAAGGTGAGAGGCGGAAAGTTGAAGAGAGATGTGTGGGGGTGGTTTTTTCACGCAGAGAGTGATGGGTGCCTGGAATGTGCAGTCAGAGGAAGTGGCGGAAGCAGGCAGAATGGCAACATTTAAGAGGCATCGAGATGGGGACATGAATAGGGAGGGAATAGAGAGATACAGATCGAGTGAAGGCAGAAGGTTTTTTTTAGTTTAGTGAGAGCATTGTGACCAGCACAGACTTGGAGGGTTGAAGGGCCTGTTCCTGTGCTGTACTTTTCTCTGTTCTTTGTTCTAGATGACTTGGATGAAGGGACTGAAGAAATGGTGGCTAAATGACAAAGTTCGGTCAGAAAGTAAATTGTGAATGGAATTCAAGATGTTCTGATGGACACAGAAGTAAAGCAGGCAGCATAATCAAACCAGCCTCCCATCCAATGACTCCGTCGACACTTCCTGCTGCCTCTGAAAACCACAGCATAATTAAGGATCCCACGTACCCTGGACACTTCCACCTTCTTCCATCAGGAAAAAGATACAAAATTTGAGGTCGCATATCAACCGACTCATGCCTGCAAACACCAGGCTTTTGAATGGATCTACCTTAAATTAAGCTGACCTTTCTCTTCACCCTAGTTATGACTGTAACACTATTCTGTGCTCTCCCTTTTCTTTCTCTATGAACAGTATGCTTTGGCTGTATAGTGCACAAGAAACAATACTTTTCACCGTATCCCAACACATGTGACAACAATAAATCAAATCAAATGTTAAGTTGGGGCAACAAAAAAAAACGGCAAATGGTATTTAATGTGAAATAGTCCATTTTGGTAGCAAGGATGTTAAAGAAATCTAGAAATTTCTAACAGGACGAGAGACGGTACGAAAGATGTTCCCGACGGTGGAGATGTCCAGCAGCAGGGGTCACAGTCTGAGGATATATGGGGTGGACCGTTTAGAACAGAGACAAGGAGAAATTTCTTCACCCAGAGAGTGGTCAGTCTGTGGTGTGCACTACCACGGAAAGGAGTTGAGGTCAAAACATTGTTTGTTTTCTTGGGGTGACGGGGATCAAAGGATGTGGGGGGAAGGCGGGATCAGGCGATTGAGTTGCACGATTAGCCACGGTGGTAATGAATGGTGCAGCAGGCTTGAAGGGGCCGAATGGCCTCCTCCTGTTTTGTGTGTGAGAGTGAGGATCAGGCTAGTGGAGGCTGAGGTGAGCTCAGGCTTAGAGAGTGCGGAAAGTAATGGGATGTGTTGAAAAGTTTTAAAGTTTAAATAAATAAAGTTTACTTATTCGTCACAAGTAGGCTTACATTAACACTGCAATGAAGTTACTGTGAAAATCCCCTACTCTGGCACCTTTTCAGGTACACTGAGGGAGAATTTAGTACGGCCAATTCACCTAACCAGCATGTCTTTGGACTGTGGGAGGGAACTAGAGCACACGGAGGAAACCCACGCAGACATGTGGAGAATGTGCAGACTTTGCACAGACAGTGACCCAAGCTGGGAATCAAACCCTGGCGCTGTGAGGCAGGAGTGATAACTACTGTTTCACTGTGCTGCCCTTGGGTTCTGTAATAACAAAAGCAGTAATTGAGACAACATTGTGTTATCCTTCTTCCTCCTGTGATAGTGCACCAGAAAGGCTTTCAAAGAGATGATTGTGAGATGCAGGTAATATTGGTGCCACACAAAAGCCAAGCGATGACCATATCCAACAAGAGAGGATCTCCTCTAAACTTCTGGGGGCATTACCATCACTGCATCTCTCCACTATCCACGTCCTGAGCGTTACCATTGACCAGAAACGGAACTGGACTCACTGTGTATATACTGTGGCTACAAGACCAGGCCAGAGGCTGGGAATTCCTCAGCGAGTAACTGACTCCCTCTGTTGTTGTGGCCCCTTTAAAGGTGGTTGTTTGTGGGTCACGTGACCGTCCTGGGGCCTATCAAAAACTGTTACTTAGAGCGGTCCTGGTAGATGGAACCTTTAGTGTGGACCTGGGAGTTGGTGGGACCAGGCCTGTACCTATCTTGAGTTTGTTTTCATATAGCTTTCCCTACCTTTCAATAAACCTCTGCATGATATCTTGTGCTGCAATGCTCCCCAAAACCTGTTCACCATCTACAAGAACAAGTCAGGAGTGTGATGGAATGCCCTCCAATTGCCTGGGATGGGTACAGCTCCAACAACACTCAAGAAGCTCGACACCATCCAAAACAAGGCAAGTCCCATTTGAGTGGGACCCCATCCACCAGTCTAAAAGTTCACTCCAATGCACACTGACAATGTATGCAATGTATCTTGTACCAGCTGCAAGATATACTGCGGGAACTCACCAAGGCTCCTTAGATAGCACCTTGAAAAACCACAACTACTGCCATCAAGAAGGACAAGGACAGCAGATACTTGGGACACCAAGTTTTGGAGGTTCCTCTCCAAAACACTCACCATCCTGATTTGGAAATATATCACAGAATCATAGAATCCCAACAGTGCAGAAGGAGGCCATTCAGCCCATCGAGCTTGCACTGCCGACAATTCCACCCAGGCCCTATCCCAATATATATTTACCCTGCTAATCCCCCTGAGACAATTTAGCATGACAAAGCAACCTACTCCATGCTACTTTGGACAGCGGGAGGAAACTGGAGCACCCAGAGGAAACTCACGCAGACACGGGAGAATGTGCAAACTCCGCACAGACAGTGACCCGAGGTTGGAATCGAATCTGGGTCCCAGGCGCTGTGAGGCAGCAGCGTTAACCACTGTGCCACTGGGCCATTCCTTCACTGCCGCTGGGTCAAAATCCTGGAGCTCCCTCACTAACAGCACAGTGGATGTACCTACGCCACATGGACTGCAGCGATTCAAGAAGGCAGCTCACCACCACCTTCTCAAGAGCAACCAGGGATGGGCAGTAAATGCTGGCTGGCCAGCAAAACCCACATCCCGTAAATAAAGTAATGCAAGTTGTGAGCAGGTTGGAGTGGGATGATGGATCGAGATAAGTGGGAGATAGAGAGGTGGATATCTGGGTTCTGTCCAGCAGTCTAATCCTACGGAAAGTCTATCTGGTTTCACTCTGCAATGATCGATGAGTCTGTCAAACGACTGGTGTGAATTTAATATCGGCAGTGATAATGCTGGGAGGATTAAGAGACAATATAAAGAGTGTGGAGATAAAAGGGAAGTGGGGAGGTTAGTTGAAGGAGGTTAGGATTTAAAAGTCATCGACAAATCTCACATCCACCATTGGAGCAACTCCAAAAGTGAAACAGTCTGTAAGTGCGAAGCAAGTGTGCCTGTGTGAGTCTGTGTGTGTCAGTGTGTGTGTGTGTTTATGTGTGTCAGTGAGAGTGTGTGCATGCGCGTGTGTGGGTGCGTGTGTGTGCGTGAGAGAATATGTGCGTGTGTATGAGTGTGTTTGCATGTGTGTGTGTGTGAGTATATGTGAGTGTGTGTGTAAGAGTGTTTGTGTGTCTGTGTGGGAGAGTGTGTGTGTGGGTGTGTGTGGATGTGTGTGAGTGTGTGTGTGTATGTGTGTGTGAGAGAGTGTGTGTGAGTGTGTGTGTGTCTATGTGTGGGTGTGTGTGAGTGAGTGTGTGTATGTGTGTGTGTGTATGTGTGCAAGAGTGTGGGTGTGTGAGTGTGTGTATGTGTGGGTGCATGTGAGTGCATGTGTGTGTGTGTGTGTGTGAGAGAGAGTGTGTGTGTGTGCGTGTATGAGAGAGTGCATGCAGTGTCTGTGTGTGTGAGAGAGAGCGTGTGTGTGTGTGAGAGAGAGAGTGTGTGTGTGTGGTGTATGTGTGTGAGAGTGTGTGTGTGTGTGTGTGTGTGTGAGAGTGTGTGTGTGAGAGTGTGTGTGGTGTGTGTGTGTGTGTGTGAGAGTGTGTGTGTGAGAGTGTGTGTGTGTGTGTGTGTGTGTATGGTGTGTGTGAGAGTGTGTGTGTAAGAGAGAGAGAGAGTGTGTGTATGTGTGTGTGTAAGAGTGTGTGTGTGTGAGAGAGTGTGTGTGTATGTGTGTGTGTGAGAGTGTGTGTGTGAGAGAGAGTGTGTGTTTGTGTGTGTGTGTGAGTATGTATGTGTATGTGGGCATGTGTGTGTGTGTTACTGTTCTATTTCACATTCCCACACTAACAAATTCTACTAATGTTGCATTTTACACTGAATGGTTAGTGATGGCGCTGTGGTAATGTGGCTGGATTATTGATCCCAGGCTGATGCTCTGGGATATGTGGGTTCGAATCCCAGCATGGCAGCTGGTGGATTTGACCACTGATCAATGGCAATTAGAGAGCCATTATTGTACAAATTCAATTGGCTCACTGATGCCCATTAGGGAAGGAAATCTACCATTCTTACATGGTCTGACAGACATATAACTCCAGAGCCACAGCAATGCAGTTGAAGGCCCTCATAAATAGTTGAGTGAGACACTCAGACCAAGGGTGATTGGGGGAAGGGCAACAAATGCCTTGACCTTTTTGGCCAAGCCCATACCCTCCATGGAAATTAAATTCTCCCATGGTACATGGAGCCTCGGCAAGTAAAAGCCAAATTAGAGGGTTGTCGGAGGGGAAGAGATTACAGAGGTAGGGAGGGTTGTAGGAGTTAGAGGATGTTACAGAGATAGGGAGGGTTGTAGGGGCTGGACGAGGTTACAGAGATAGGGAGGGTTATAGGGGCTGGAGGAGGCTACAGAGATAGGGAGGGTTGTTGGGGCTGGAAGAGGTTACAGAGATAGGGAGTATTGTAGGGGCTGGAGGACGTTACAGAGATAGAGAGAGTTGTAGGGACTGGAGGAAGTTACAGAGGTAGGGAGAGGTATAGGGGCTGGAGGAGGTTACAGAGTTAGGAGGGGCATAGGGACTGAACAAAGTTATAGAGGTGGGGAGGGGTACAGGGGCTGGAGGAGGTTACAGAGATAGGGAGGGGTACAGGGGCTAGAGGAGGTTACAGAGATAGGGAGAGGTACAGGGGCTGGAGGAAGTTACTGAGATAGGGAGGGTTGTAGGAGCTGAATGAGGTTACAGAGATAGGGAGGGACAAGGCCTCCCAAGGGACAAGGGACAAGGAATTTGGACACAAGGACGTGAATTTCAAAGGGAAGGATTTGCCTGACCAGGAGCCAGCGTAGGTCAGTGAGCCTGGTGGCTGGAGGATGTGAGAGAGCAGCCCAGAGTGTCTGGAATAACTGGATCTGAATGTATCAAAAACACAGACGAGGGGTTCACTAGGAGATTAACTGATAGATGAGGTGAAGCCCGGCAGAGTCACACTGGTGGAGGTGGACGTTCTTAAATCCAAGAGTAGACTCTCGCCTGAGACCGAAATGTCACTGAACCGCAGGAAGAGGCAGCACAGCAGCCCAGGATTTAATGCAGCTGCCCCACAGCACCAAGGACTGAGGTTCAATTCCAGTCTTAGGTGGTTGTTTCTGTGGTATCTGTACATTCTCCCATGCCCGTGTGGGTTTCAAGCAATTATTGGATAGGCACATGGAGTGCACCAGAATGATAGGGAGTGGGATAGCTATGTCCAATCTTGGTATTGGACATAGCTCAGAACAACATTGAGGGCCGAAGGGCCTGTGCTGTAACGTTCTGTGTTCCATGTTCTATGTTCTATGTCCTCCAGGTGCTCCAGATGTTTCAAACACCTTCAGAGTCAATGGAGTCTGTGTCTTGACACTGAGGACTGCGACCGCCAACTTATGCACAGAAAGATCCCACATTCAGCAGGTTAACCATGACGAAAGACTCTGGTTTTAATCAGAATTTAAACCATGATGAAAGACTCTGGGTTTAATCAGTAACAGCGCCCACTCTACCTCACTACATGTGTGAGCATGAGGTGTCATTTACAAGGCTCTGCATTGTATCTCAAAGATGCCCAATCCCTTCACAGACAAGAGTATCACATTCTCAATAATGTCAAACTTTTCTTCGTGCAATAAACTCCACTCCCCTACTGGAGTAGGATATCAGAAAAGAAATCCTCAATATCCTTCCATATATCCAAACAAATCAGGAGATATTACAATGCAAATATTCAGAAGAGAAAAAAATGGAGCATTTGGAGTAAATCTCCCTCTATAATGTCTCCAACAAACACTCCCAGGACAGGTACAGCACAGGGTTAGATACAGAGTAAAGCTCCCTCTATACTGTCCCCATCAAACACTCCCAGGACAGGTACAGCACGGGGTTAGATACAGAGTAAAGCTCCCTCTACACTGTCCTCATCAAACACTCCCAGGACAGGTGCAACACAGGGTTAGATACAGAATAAAGCTCCTTCTATACTGTCCCCATCAAACACTTCCAGGATTAGATATAGAGTAAAGCTCTCTCTGCACTGTCTCCAACAAACACTCAATGTGTAAGTTGTGTGTGTGTGTGTCTGTGTGTGTGTGTGTGTGTGAAGGTTTTTTTATATGATTTGATTTATTATTGTCATATGTATTAGCATACAATGAAAAGTATTGTTTCCTGTGCTATACAGACAAAGCATACCATTCATAGTGAAGGAAACAAGAGAGTGCCGAATGTAGTATTACAACCATAGCTAGCATGTAGCAAAAGATCAACCTAATGTGAGGTAGGTCCATGGCAAGAAGAAGCTGTTCTTATGTGTGAGTGTATGTGTATATGTGTCACTGCGTGTGTCATTATGTGTGTGTGTGTGTGGGTGTGGGTGTGGGTGTGGGTGTGGGTGGATGTGTGAGGGTGTGTGTGACTGTGTGTGGGGGAGAGTGTATGTGTGTGTGTGTGAGAGACTGAGGGTGTATGTATGCATGTGGGTGCATGTGAGGGTGTGTGCTGTGTGTGTTTCTGCGTGTGTGTAGGTGTGTGTGAGTGGGTGTGTATGGCTGTGTGGGTGTGGGTGTGTGGGTGTGTGTATGTGTGTGGGTGTGTTTGTGGATGTATGTGTGTGTGGGTGTATGTGTGTGTCTGTATGTGTGGGTGTGGGTGTGGGTGAGTGTGTGTGGGTGTGGATGTGTGTGCGTGGGTGTGGGTGTGTGTGCATATGTGTGGGTGTGGGTGTGTGTGTGTGGGGTGTGTGTGTGTGTGCGTGTGTGGGGGTGTGTGTGAGTGGGGTGTGTATGTGCGTGTGTGGTGTGTGTGCGTGTGTCGGTGGGTGTGTGAGTGGGTGTGTGTGTGTGGGCTGGCGTGGGTGGGTGGGTGGTGTGTGTGTGCATATGTGTGGATGTGTGTGCGTGTGTGTGGGTGTGGGTGTGTGTGCATATGTGTGGGTGTGTGTGCGTGTGTGTGCGGGTGTGTGAGTGGGTGTGTCTGTGCATGTGTGGGCGTGCGTGTGTGGCTGTGTGTGTGTGTGGGTGTATGTGTGTGTCTGTATATGTGTGGGTGTGTATGGGTGTGTGGGTGTGTGTGTGGGTGGTAGGGTGACGCACTCATTATTCATTTCAAACATGACTTTCTTCAATATCCTTCTATCGATTTATGTGAAGATGCTGAGTTTTACATCGAGGCAGCGTTCTGCTGACGTGACCTAGAGAGTGTCATCGTGCCCACCATTGCTGCAGCCGGAACATTCCGGAACAGTTCCTTAGCTCTGCCTAGTGCTGAGTCAACACATTGCAGACACCCGGGAAGGCCATGGGATGGGGGGAGGAGGGGGGGTGGGCAGGGAAACCTAGGTAGAGTTTATTTATTTATTTGTGTCACAAGTAAGCTTACATTAACACTGCAATGAAGTTACTGTGAAATTCCCCTGGTCCCCGCACTCCAGTGCCTGAGGGAGAATTTAGCACGGCCAGAGCACCTAACTGGCACGTCTTGTTGGAGGAAACCCACGCAGACACGGGGAGGACGTGCAGGCGCCACACACTCAGAGATCCCAGCTGGGAATCGAACCTGGGTCCCTGGAGCTGTTAGGCAGCATTGCGGTAGAACAAATGGGAAGAGGAGCAAATGAAACGATGCTGAAAGGAGAGTTTGGGGCCTTGGGTGGTGAGGTGAGGGGGCGAGTGTTTCACCATCTGCAATTGTCAGGGATTGTGTCGTGGGAAGGGCATCAGGATTGGGTGTGATGGAAATGTGGATCAGGGTACCACAGAGGGAACCATCGCTGCAAAATGCTGACGGGGGGGGGGGTGAGGGGAAGATGTGTTGGGCAGAGACATCATGCTGGAGTTGGCGGATAGGGTGGAGGATGATCCTTTGAATGCGGAGGTTGGTGAGATGAAAGTGAGGACAAGGGACATTAACTATTCTGTTGGAGATTACAGAGTATTAAAAAAGTGAGCCGACCTCCATTGCTCTCCGTGGGAGAGAGATTCCAATAATTCACCCGTCTCTGAGGGAAAGAAGTTCCCCACATCTCCGTCTCAAATGGGAAGAGACCACCCCCCTCTTTCTGAACTATCCCTCACACCCACCCTCTCATGGTTCCAATCTCTCCCACAAGGGGAAACGTCCTCTCAGTCTCTGCTCTGTCGAATGTCCTCAGGATGGTGTATGTTTGCAGAAGATCCTCTCTCACTCTTCACAACTCCAATGGATACCATTTCATTAAAACCCTGTGTCAGCTATGATTTTCCCCAACTTTTACAGATGCACCACAGCAAGCATTCTTTCTGGTTGTATCACAGATTGGTATGGCTCCTGCTCTGCACACACACAACGCATGCGCACACACACACTGACGTATGCACACACACACATATGCGCTGACACATGTACACACGTGCACACACACACTGACAGAGACACAGGCATCCTCACAAACACGCGTGCACACACACGCACACAGATAAAAATGCAGAACAAACACGCACATACAGACGCATAATCACACACAAACATCCACACACAGTCACACAGACAGGCACACATGCACACACACAAACACTGACAAACACCACACAGACAAAACAAAACAGAAATGAACACACACACACACACACACACACACACACACACACACACACACACACACACACACACACACACACACACACACACACTTGGATTGCAACGGGATCTTGATCAATTGGATGAATGGCAGATGGCAGTTTAACTTAGGCAAATGTGAGATGATGTATTTTGGTAGATTGAACCAAGACAGGACTTACTTAATTAATAGAACATAGAACATAGAACATAGAACATTACAGCACAGAACAGGCCCTTCGGCCTTCGATGTTGCGCCGACCAATATAAAAAGCAATGCCCCTCCAAACTAAACCATTCCCTTCTCTTCCATATACTTATCAACTAACCTCTTAAACGCCACCAAACTTGGCGCATCTACAACTGCTGCAGGCAGGGCATTCCACTCCCGAACCACCCTTTGGGTAAAGAACCTGCCTCTGATATCCGTCCTATAACTATCACCCCTTAATTTAAAGCTGTGTCCCCTCGTGCTAGCTTTTTCCATCCTAGGAAAAAGGCTATCACTGTCCACCCTATCTAAACCTCTAATCATCTTATATGTTTCAATCAGGTCCCTCTTAGCCTCCTCCTTTCTAACGAAAACAACCTCAAATCCCTCAGCCTCTCCTCATAAGACCTGCCCTCCATACTAGGCAACATCCTGGTAAACCTCCTCTGTACCCTCTCCAATGCCTCCACATCCTTCTTATAATGTGGGGACCAGAACTGCACACAATACTCCAAGTGCGGCCGCACTAGAGTTTTGTACAGTTGCAACATGACGTTGCGGCTCCGAAATTCAATCCCTCTACCAATAAAAGCCAAGACTCCATATGCCTTCCTAACAACCTTCTCGACCTGACTGCCTACTTTCAGGGATCTATGCACATACACACCAATATCCCTCTGTTCATCTAGACTACTAAGAATCCTACCATTTGCCCTATACTCTACACATTTATTATTTCTGCCATAGTGCATTACCTCACACTTTTCCACATTAATGTGGAATTAATGGCAGGGCGTTAGGGAGAGTTATAGAACAAAGAGATCTCAGGGTACATGTTCATAACTTCTTGAAAGTGGAGTCACAGGTGGACAGAGTGGTGAAGAATGTATTTGGCATGCTTGGTTTTATCGGTCAGAACATTGAATACAGGAGTTGGGACGTCTTGTTGAAGTTGTACAAGACATTGGTAAGGCCACACTTGGAATACTGTGTATAGTTCTGGTCACCCTATTATAGAAAGGGTATTATTAAATTAGAAAGAGTGCAGAAGAGATTTAGTAGGATGTTACAGAGATGGTTTGAGCTATAAGGAGAGGCTGGATAGACTGGGACTTTTTCCTCTGGAGTGTAAGAGGCTGAGGGGTGATCTTATAGAGGTCTATAAAATAATGAGGGACACAGATCAGCTAGATAGTCAACATCTTTTCCCAAGAGCAAGGGAATCTAAAACTAGAGAGCATAAGCTTAAGGTGAGAGGAGAGAGATACAAAAGGGTCCAGAGGGGCATTTTTTTCCACACAGAGGGTGGTGAATGTCTGGAATAAGTTGCCAGAGGTAGTAGTAGAGGCAGATAATATTTTCCCTTTAAAAAGCATTTAGATAGTTACATAGATAAGATGGGTACAGAGGGATAGGTGGGATTGGAGCGAGGGGGATTGGTGTGAGGTGGGTTCGGAATGAGGGGATTGCAGTCAATTGGAATTAGAGTGAGGAGGATTGGAGTGAGGTGTGTTTGGAATGAGGGGATTAGAGTGAGGTGGGATTGGAGTGAGGGGGGATTGGAGTGAGGGGGATTAGAATGAGGGGGTTTGGAGTGAGGGAATCTTGCGAGAGAGGGAATTGAAAGACAGTAGGGTGCAGGAGCTAAAGGAATGAATTGGGGAATGGAAAGCAGATGTTTAATGATGTAACTCAGATTAAATATTTCAGCACTGTTTCGATTTGGAGAGCGACCGATCTTACAGGGCTGGGATAAGTGAAACCTGACAGAGACAGAAAGCGAACAGGAATTCTCAATAATGATATAAAAGGGACAGTGAATTGGTAGGCTCAGTGAACTGGATGGTGAACCAACATTAACTAAAAGGAAGCAGTTTACAATACCCGATAAGCAGAATTTTGTACCTCAGTCAAGTCAGTTTTGCTTTGGCAATTAGCGATTGTTGTAGAATAACTAAAGCAATCTAGTTGTGTAGTGCACAATGTCAGTGCAAGATACACCACTCACTGCCAGAGGACGGACTGCCAAAGCTGAGGGAAGGTCACCAAAAGACTCTAACCATCACTCCCTGACATTCATTGGTGTTACGTCACTGAATCCCCCACTGTCAACATCCTTGAGATTACCATTGACCAGAAGCTCAACTGGACCCACCACATAAATACAATGAGAGTTGCAAAGCAGGTCAGAGACTGGGAACACTGTGGCAAGTAACTCACTTCCTAATCCCCAAATCCTATCCACCATCTACAAAGCACAAGTCAGGAGTGTGATGGAACATTCCCCACGTGTCTGGATGGGTGCAGCTCCAACAACATCCAAAAAGTTCAACACCACCCAGGAAAAAGCAGTTTGACTGGTATCACAAACATTCTATCCCTCCACCACCGACACTCTGTAGCAGCAGTGTGTACGATCTGTAGCAATTCACCAAAGTTCCTGAGACAGTACCTTCCAAACCCATGATCATTTCCACTGAGAAGGACAAGGACAGCGGATAAATGGGAATATCACCAGCTGCAAGTACTCCTCCCGCTCAGTATCCCGACCGAGAAATATTTCAGTCATCCCTCCGCAGTCGCTGGGTCAAAATCCTGGAATTCCCTCCCTGAAGGTGTTGTGGGGTCAACCCACAGAACATGGAGTGCAGTGATTCAAGGAGGCAACTCACCATCACCTTCTTAAGGGCAACTAGGGATGGACACTAAATGCTGGCCCAACCAGTGACATCCATTACCCAAGAATGAATAAAAAAAAATTCAGGGGTAACAAGACTAGGAAAATACAGGTGCGACTGCAGAGTTGGAGAAAGAGAGAGACAGAGACAGAGAGAGAGAGACAAACAAAGAGAGAGAAAGAGAGAGAGCTCCCATTTGAACAGCGGTGTGACAGTTCAGACCTGTTGCAAAAGATGGTGCCTGTCCTTCCTGGGACAGACAAGGCCTGAGGGAGGACATAAAACCAACACAGGTTGGGGAAAGTGAGGAATCTAGGCCTCAAATCCCAGTAATTTAAAAACCCAGGGCATTGGGAAAGGAGACAGGGAAAATATTTTGATACGGACTGACATTAACCCTTCCAGAAACAGAAGGATTTGTGGGAAATTAAAACACACTCCATCCAACAGTGCATTTTAAAATGGAGTGCAGGAGCAGCGAGATCTCACGGTGAGTTCACACTAATCCGAAGGAGGCAACTTGAGATGACAGTTTGAAAGTTAACTTCATAACCTCCTCCATTCCCCACAATCTTCCCTATCTCCATAACCTCCTCCAGCCCCTACACCCCTTCCTATCTCTGTAACCACTTCCATCCCCTACAACCCTCCCTATCTCTGTAATCACTTCCATCCCCTACAACCCTCCCTATCTCTGTAACCTCCTCCATCGCCACAACCCTCCCTATCTCTATAACCTCCTCCAACCCCTACAACCCTCCCCACCTCTGTAACCTCCTCCATTCCCCACAACCTCCCTATCTCCATAACCTCCTCCAGCCCCTACACCCCTTCCTATCTCTGTAACCACTTCCATCCCCTACAACCCTCCCTATCTCTGTAATCACTTCCATCCCCTACAACCCTCCCTATCTCTGTAACCTCCTCCATCGCCACAACCCTCCCTATCTCTATAACCTCCTCCAACCCCTACAACCCTCCCCACCTCTGTAACCTCCTCCAGTCCCTACAACCCTCTGTAACTTTGTAATCTTCTCCAGCCTCTACAACCCTCCCTATCTCTGTAACTTTCTCCAGCCTCTACAACCCTCCCTATCTCTGTAACCTCCTCTAACTCCTACCACCTTCCCTATCTCTGTAACCTCCTCCAGCTCCTACAATCCTCTGTAACTCTGTAATCTTCTCCAGCCTCTACAACCCTCCCTATCTCTGTAACCCCCTCCAACTCTTACAACTCTCTCTACCTCTCTAACTTCCTCCAGTCCCTACAACCCTACCTATCTCTGTAACCTCCTCCACCCTTTACAACCCTTCCTACCTCTATAACTTCCTCCAGCCCCTATAACTGTCCCTGTCTCTGTGACCTCCTTCAGCCCCTACAATCCTTCCTATCTTTGTAACCTCCTTCAGTACTTTCAGCCCTCCCTATCCCCATAATCTTCTCCAGCCCCTACAGCCCGTCCTGTCTCTAACTTTCTTCAATTCCAACTTCTTACACATCCCATCTCCACAGAGTCCTGTAAGGCAGGAGGGAGCCATCGTTCATCAAGTCAATAGTGACTCTCTGATATTGTATCTTACCCAGGTCCTTTCCCTGCCCTACCCCTGTAACTGCACACATTCTCCAAGACCAATCCATCTACCCCATACATCTTTGGACTGTAGGATGAAACCGGAGCACAGGAAGGAAACCCATGCAGACACAGGGAGAATGTGCAGACTCCACGCAGACAGTGATCCAGGGCTGGATCTGAACCCGGGTCGCTGGCGCTATGAGGCAGCAGTGCCAACCATCCTGCCACCATGCAGCCCTCAATCCAGTGAAAGATCTGGAGCCCTCTCTCCTAGAATGGACGTGGGTAGTTGGAGGGGTGAGGGGAGGGCGGAATGCATGGACAAGGGGAGCAGGTTTAAGTATATGAAGATCCAGGAATGAGCGTTCTTTAGGAAGTTTGGGAAATCAACAGGAGCCCAGCTAAGGCTGATGATTGGGACTATCTTCAGTGTCTGAGTGAGTGGCAGTGGAAGGGTCCAGGACATCATGGCCCACTGACCCCGGTCCTGAATCCTGACCCTACTCTGACTGATAGCCACGTTCCACGTACACAAGGACGACCTCAATCAGAATCTTGAGTTCATGTCACACTGTCTGTAACCCCCATGACTTACCTGGGTTTGCAAAACCTCACTTACTGTACAGTCTGGAGACAATATGCATCTCTTTAGCCTATGCTTAACCCTCTCTCTACTCACATTGTCTGTACTTGTAAAGATTTGATTACCTGTAAAAGACTCGCATTTGAACCATTATTTTGTAAATTGAGTTGTGTCTATATATGCCCTGTTTGTGAACCCAATCCTTCACTCAGCTGATGAAAGGGCAGCGCTCAGAAAGCTCGTGCCACCAAATAAACCTGTTAGACTTTAACCTGGTATTGTAAGATTTCTTACTCATTAAATAAAGGCCTCTGCTTAGGCCTCACTTAATAAAACCCTTTGCTTAGGCCTCACTAAATAAAACCTTTACTTAGGCCTCATCAAATAAAACCCTTTGCTTAAGCCTCAATAAATAAAACCCTTTGCTTAAGCTTCACCAAATAAAGCCCTTTGCTTAGGCCTCGATGACTAAAGCCCTCTTTTTAGGCCTCACTTAATAAAACCCTTTGCTTAGGCCTCACTAAGTAAACTCCTTTGCTTAGGCCTCACTAAATAAAACCCTTTGCATAGGCCTCACTAAATAACACCCTCTACTTAGGCCACATTAAATAAAACCCTTTGCTTAGGCTTTACTAAATAAAGCCTTTTGTTTAGACCTTAATAAATAAAGCCTTTTGCTTAGGCTTCACTAAATAAAACCCTTTGCTTAGACCTCGCTAAATAAAACCCTTTGCTTAGGCCTCACTGAATAAAAACCATTGCTTAGGTTTCACTAAATAAAGCCCTTTGCTTCGGTCTCACTAAGTAAAATCCTTTGGTTAGGATTCACTCAATAAAATCTTTTGCTTAGGCCTCAGTGAATAAAGCTTCACTAAATAAAAAACTTTGTTAGGCTTCACTAAATAAAGCCTTTTGCTTAGGCCTCACTAAATAAAGCCTTTTGCTTAGGCTTCATTAAATAAAACCCTTCGCTTAGGCCTCACTAAATAAAGCCCTTTGCTTAGGCCTGAGTTGTTTTCAACATACTTGATAACCATTACGTTCCGGGAACAACTGGCAAGAATTGTAGCGCTTTGAAGGATATTTCTCAAGGGTACATCTGTCCTCGCGTTTCCCTATTTCCGGTTTCTGATTGATATTATTATTCTCTCTCGCCAAACAGATCAGTTCAAAGTAACAAGAGTGGGGAAGGTATTAGCATCCACATAGATTACAGGCGAGCCATTCGTCACTGCAATATTGATTGTGAACAGCTCCTATCTGTCCAATGCATATTATATGTAATATGCGTGTTGTCAGCTTTGGCTCTGTGCATGGCGATTCCCTTCCTCCGTGTCCCCCTCCCCCACTGCCCCTCTCCTTGAAATCAGAGTTTCCAGAGATTTCAGTAAACGAGGCAGGCGGAGGGAGCACTACTCGGCCTGACGTGCTCCTTTTCAGATGAGACATCAAACTGGCAATGCCCTAGGGGCACCTTGGCAATGCCCACTTCACTAAGAAGGGGGTAGGCAGAGTGGGACTAATAAGTGGGTGGAGCCTGGTGCCATTCTGCATTCGGGATCAGTGGGTTGGTGGCAGAGGGCGGCTGGCTATCTGCGTGGGGGGGGAATGGGACTCGGGGCTGCTGGTGGGCAGGTCAGGACTGCTGGAAATGTGGAACTGTCAAGGGAGGGGATGGTTTGGGAGATTGGGGCTGGCCAGCAGGGGGTTCTAGGAGATTGGGGTTGTTCAGGGTGTGGGGCTTGCCTGGGGTGGATCTGGGGAGCCAGGGGGCTAGGAGGAGGGGTAGGAGAGGCAGTGATAGGGGTTGTGGGGCTAGCAGCGATTAGGAGGTTGGCAGTGCAGTGCGACTGTGCCAATCTCAGCATTGACAGATCGGTGCATGTGCAGTGGCTCGCTCAGCACTATGCTGCCGGCTTTTCAGAAGAAACAGGTCCCATCATTGATTTTAAGCTGGAATTTCACTGGGACATTCTGCAATGCTCCAAATGTGGGAGATTCCATCTGAAAATCCTGCTCAAGAATAGTGGGAATTACTCCCGTTTTCACAAAAACTGGGAAGAATCCCAGTCGAAATGTCATAGAACATAGAACATAGAACATTACAGCACAGAACAGGCCCTTCGGCCTTCGATGTTGCGCCGACCAATATAAAAAGCAATGCCCCTCCAAACTAAACCATTCCCTCTCTTCCATATACTTATCAACTAACCTCTTAAACGCCACCAAACTTGGCGCATCTACAACTGCTGCAGGCAGGGCATTCCACTCCCGAACCACCCTTTGGGTAAAGAACCTTCCTCTGATATCCGTCCTATAACTATCACCCCTTAATTTAAAGCTGTGTCCCCTCGTGCTAGCTTTTTCCATCCTAGGAAAAAGGCTATCACTGTCCACCCTATCTAAACCTCTAATCATCTTATATGTTTCCTTTCTAACGAAAACAACCTCAAATCCCTCATCCTCTCCTCATAAGACCTGCCCTCCATACTAGGCAACATCCTGGTAAACCTCCTCTGTACCCTCTCCAATGCCTCCACATCCTTCTTATAATGTGGGGACCAGAACTGCACACAATACTCCAAGTGCGGCCGCACTAGAGTTTTGTACAGTTGTAACATGACGTTGCGGCTCCGAAATTCAATCCCTCTACCAATAAAAGCCAAGACTCCATATGCCTTCCTAACAACCTTCTCGACCTGACTGCCTACTTTCAGGATCTATGCACATACACACCAAGATCCCTCTGTTCATCTAGACTACTAAGAATCCTACCATTTGCCCTATACTCTACACATTTATTATTTCTGCCATAGTGCATTACCTCACACTTTTCCACATTAAATCATGTCAATGATTTAATGTGGAAAAATTAAATCATGTCAATTTATCATGGATAATCCCTCTAACCCACACGTTCTTGGACTGTGGGAGGAAACCGGAGAACCCAGAGGAAACCTACACAGACATGGGGAGAAGGTGCAGACTCCACACAGTCAGTGAGCCGAGGTGGGAATGGAACCCAGGTCCCTAGTGCTGTGAGACCAATACTGATGACTCTTTAGTTCTGGTCTCACTCCTCATGGGGTCACTGGGGAAATCACTTCACAATGGTAAGTGACAGCCAGGCTGCTGTGGACCGGAGTAACGCACCTTTCCTGCCGAAAAGACTTTTCCCGCAAAACCGAGGACCTCCTGGTTGCCGTGACGATGGCCAATCCTCTTTGACCCTTGCCAGAGAAACACTTTTTGTGCAGGGATCCTGCAGCTGCCATTGCTCCCCTCACCAGCATTCCCTCCCCCCCCCCCCCCCCCCCCACCTGCAACCCCTCACCCATTCCAATCACCAATTCCACCAACTACCCCCAACGCCACCCTCCCTTCACCCATCCCCAAACTACCCCGAGCTCCACCAACCATCTCCCAACCCCCAATCCCCTTACCCATCCCCAACCCCTCCCCACTCCACCAACCATCCCCAACTCCAACCCCCCTCACCATCCTCAAACACCCTCCCCCATAGCCCCACCAACCACCCCCCACCCCTTCACCCATCCCACCCCTCCCCAGCCCCACCAATCACCCCCAACTCCAACCCCACTCACCATCCTCAAACACCCTCCCCCATAGCCCCACCAAGCACCCCCCCACCCCTTCAACCCATCCCCAACCCCTCCCCAGCCTCACCAACTACCCCTAAACCCAATCCTTCACCCATCCCCAAATCATCCTCCAGGGCCACCAGCCAACCACCAAACCCCAGCCCCCTCACCCATCGCCAAACACCCCCCCCCCCCCAGCCCCATCAACCACATTCCAAACCCCTATCCCCTCACCTATCCGCAAAGCCCCAGCTCCACCAATCACCCCCAAATCCCTAACCCCTCACCCATCACCAAATCACCAACTCCCCAACTCCACCAACCACCCCCAACCCCAGCCCGCCTTACCATCCTCAAACACCCTCCCGCACAGCCCCACTAACCACCTCCCAACCCCTTCACCCATCCCCAAACCCCCCACAGCCCCACCAAACACCCCCAAAGCCCTTCGCCCCAGCCCCCCTTTCACACAATGGAAGGGTGGGTTATAGAAACCGCTTTCTTTGGCAGTGGGAGCGGCACCTACACAGACTGGGAGCAGAGCGTCCAGTTACCAAATTGAAAGCAATGGCTAGGATTTTCTGTTCCCCAGCAGGCAGGTCTTCCAGCAAAGGAAGCTGCCGTCCTCTGGCTACCGGCTGGGATCTTCCAGTCCTGCCGCAGTCAGTGGCCATTACCATTGCTCTCAGGCTGTCCTACCTGGAGAACCTGCAATGGGGTGTGTGCAGCGGTGGGGGGCAACACGGTGACTTTTGGCTGGACACCAGCACCGGGGGTCGGAGCTCAAACAATGATGAGACAGAGTACAGGAATGAGACAGAAAATCTGGTGAACTGGTGCGGTAACAATATTCTCTCCCTCAATGTCAACAAAAGGAAGGAGATTGTCATCGACTTCAGGAAATGTAAAGGAGAACATGCTCCTGCCTACATCAATGTGGATGAAGTAGAAAGAATTGAGAGCTTCAAGTTTTTAGGTGTCCAGATCACCAACAATCTGTCGATACCATAATTAAGAAAGCCCACCAACGCCTCTACTTTCTCAGAAGACTAAGGAAATTATGCATGTCAGCTACAACTCTCACCAATTTTTACAGACGCACCACAGAAAACATTCTTTCTATTTGTATCACATTGCTTGGTGCGGCTCCTGCTCTGCCCAAGACCGCAAGAAACTACAAAGGGTTACGGACGTAGCCCAATCCATCACGCAAACCATTGACTCTATCTACACTTCCCCATCACTCGGAAAAGCAGCCAACATGTTCAAGGCCCCCACACACCCCGGACATTCTCTCTTCCACTTTCTTCTGTCATAAAAAAGATGCAGAAGTCTGAGGTCATGTGCCAACCAACTCAAGAACAACTTCTCCTCTGCTGCTGTCAGGCTTTTGAATGGACCTACCTTATGTGTATATATATCTTATACACACACATACGGAGAGAGAGAGAGCGAGAGAGAGACAGATGCAGAGAGACACATAGATGCAGAGAGAGACACACACACGCATACAGATAGGGAGAGAGAGATGCAGATACAGAAAGAGAGAGACAGACACAAAGAGAGAGAGAGAGAGAGACGCGGAGAGAGAGAGAGACGGATAGAGAGAGAGAAACGGATAGAGAGAGAGAGAGATGGATAGAGTGAGAGATGCAGAGATAGAGAGACAGAGAGAGACAGAGACAGAGAGAGATAGAGAAAGAGAGACAGACAGAAATACAGAGAAAGATGGATACAGAGAGAGATAGAGAGACAGATATATGGAAAGAGAGAGAGACAGACAGACAGACATACAGAGAAAGAGAGAGACACAGATAGATAAAGTGTTTGATAAGGTTCCTGATGGTAAGATACTGTAGAAAATACGGATGCGTGGCATTGAGGGTGACTTAGGGGTTTGGATCAGGAATTGGCGAGCTGATAGAAGACAGAGGGTAGTGGTTGATGGGAAATATTCAACCTGGAGTTCAGTTACTAGTGGCATACCGCAGGGGTCTGTTTTAGGGCCCACTGCTGTTTGTCATCTTTACAAATGACCTTGATCTTGGGATTGGACATAGCTCGGCACAACATTGAGGGCCGAAGGGCCTGTACTGTGCTGTAACATTCTATGTTCTATATTAAGCTGATCCTTCTCTATGCTTTAATTATGACTGGAACACTACATTCTACACCTTCTCCTTTCCTTCTCCCCTGTGTACGATATGAATAGTATGTTTTGTCTGTGTAGCGCACAAGAAGCAATACTTTTCACTGAATCCCAGTACAATAAATCAAATCAAATCAAATCCATTTTCAACCTCACTCTACTAGTGCTGCTGCTTCATTGGTGACAGGACCTGGCCTCCTCTGAATCATTGAACCCCTACAGTGGAGGAGGAGGCCGTTTGGCCCATCGAGTCTGTACTGACAACAATCCCATGTAAGCCCTACTCCCATAATCCCATGCATTTACCCCGCTAATCCCTCTAAACTATGCATCCTGGCACACGAAGGGGCAATTAACCATGGCATCTAACCCACACATCTTTGGATGGTGGGAGGAAACCGGAGCATCCGGAGGAAAGACACGGGGAGAATGTGCAAACTCCACATAGACAGTGACCCGAGCCAGGAATCGAACCTGGGTCCCTGGAGCTGTGAGGCAGCAGTGCTAACAACTGTGCTGCCCAAAAAAAAAACCCTGTAAAGGTTGGAAATGAGAATATCGGTGCAAACTATTTTCTGTCTTCTCTCCGGCAGTGCGGACAACTAAGCGACCCCACCCCCACAGCAATCCCACAGGTCTATTCCCCCCCCCTAGCCTCCCCACACATCATTTACTCCACGTAATGACCCTCCCGTCGACTGCAGGAATAAGCCCGCTCTTAAGGGGAGACAAGTTGTTTGCTGTCCTCGCGAGGGGGAGGTGGGGAATGGATTTGTGGGGGGGGGGGGCTCCTTTATTTTTAACAACAAAAAAAGTAGACTCTGTTCGCTGAGTGAACGGAGTTAACCCCGCCTTACCAGCAACCTCATTGGTCAGTGCTGATTGGCTCGGTTAAATGCCGTCCCCTCCGGTCCCGCCTCGGGAATCGCCACCCCCCCTTCCCCTCCCCCGCTGGTTAAACGGTTGGAACGCCATCCCATTTATTGCGGGAAAAAGGTGAATTAAACGGCACGGGCGGCAATTGAAATTGATTCGCCTTTCAGAATCCCTCCTGAAGTTTATTAGGTTTCATTGAGTGCAGCTCACAGCTCCTGACAGGAGTGTGACATGAAGAACGGCCATTAGTAATGACTGCTATTTTTGAGTAATTCTGTTGGCTGTCAACTGGAAAGTGAATAGAAAAAGTGGACAAAGTAATGAAAGGAGACAGAAGACGAGTTTCACTTCTGGAACGAGACTCCAACACACTCCGTGCAGCGAAATGGAGAGGTAAAGACAGATGTGTAGATAAATAGGGAGCATGATAAGAAAATATTGAGAACGGGCACTCCAGGTCGAACAATTGAAGGATCACGGGAAAGTGAAATGCGATGGAAAAACAAAGAGATGGGGGAGAGAGAGAGAGAGAGAGCAGAGAGAGAGAGAGAGAGTACAGTGCAGAGAGAGAGAGGGAGAGACAGAGAGAGAGAGCAGCAGAGAGAGAGAGCACAGCACAGAGAGAGAGAGAGGGAGAGAGAGAGAGAGAGCAGCAGAGAGAGAGAGAGAGAGAGAGCACAGTGCAGAGAGAGAGGGAGAGAGAGAGAGAGAGAGAACAGCAGAGAGAGAAAGAGCAGCACAGAGAGAGCGAGAGAGCAGCACAGAGAGAGAGGGAGACAGAGCAGCAGAGAGAGAGAGAGAGAACACAGTGCAGAGAGGGAGAGACAGAGAGAGAGAGAGAACAGCAGAGAGAGAGAAAGAGCAGCACAGAGAGAGAGGGAGACAGAGATAGAGCAGCAGAGAGAGAGAGAGCAGCAGAGAAAGATAGAGAAAGAGCAGCACAGAGACAGTGAGGGAGGGAGCAGCACAGAGAGAGAGACCAACACAGAGTAAGGAACAGAGCCTAGCACAGAGAGAGACAAACACAGAGCGTGTGAGAGAGAGAGAGAGAACAGCAGAGAGAGAGAGTGAAAGAGAGAGCAGCACAGAGACAGAGTGTGAGAGAGAGTGGCACAAAGAGAGAGATAGAGAGAGAAAGAGAAGAACAGCACAGAGGGGTCGCAGCACAGAGATAGAAAGAGAGAGCAGCAAAGAGAGAGAGCAGCACACAGAAAGAGAGAGAGAGAGCAGCACAAAAAGAAAGAGCGATAACAGCACAGAGAGAGAGAGCAGCAGAGAGAGAGAGAAAGCAGCAAAGAGAAAGTAATGCACAGAGAGACAGAGCAGCACAGAAAGAGAGAGAGGAAGAGAGCGGCACATGGAGGGAGAGAACAGCACAGAGAAAGAAAGAGAGATCGGCACAGAGAGAAAAAGAGAGAGAGCAGTACAGAGAGAGAGAGAGAGAGCAGCACACAGAAAGAGAGAGAGAGCAGCATAGAGAGAGAAGAAGCAGTACACATACTCACACACCCAAAACAGCACAGAGAGAGGCCATAGAAAGAGAGAAATCAGAGAGAGAAAAAGAGAGAGAAAGAGAGAGCAGCACAAGGACAGAGTGTAAGAGGTCAGCACAGAGAGAAAGGGAGAGAGCTGCATAGAGAGAGATAGAGAGAGGAAAGGGGTAGGAGAAAGAGAGAGGAGCACACAGAGAGAGAGAGAAAGAGAGAGAGCAGCACAAAGAGAGAGGGGGGGGGGGGGACCAGCACTGAGAGAGAGGGAGAGAGGAGAAGGAGAAAAAGAGAGAGAGACCACAGAAAGAGAGAGAAAGAGAGATTAGCACAGAGAGAGAGAGAGAGAGAGAGCAGATAGAGAAAGACAGACCAGAGAGAAAGAAAGAGAGAGACAGATAGCAGCAGAGAGGGAGAGGGAGAGAGAGAGAGAGGCCAGCACAGAGAGAAACAAAGAGCAGCACAGAGAGAGAGCGAGAGAGAGCAGTACAGAAGGAGAGTGACAGGGAGAGAGCAGTACAAAAAGAAAGAGAGAGGGAGCAGTGAGAGAGAGAGAGGGAGAGAAAGACAAGCATACAGGGAAAGGAAGAGAGAGGGAGACAGAGAGAGAGACCAGAAAGAGAGAGATGAAGAGAGCAGCAGAGACACAGAAAGCAGGGAGATAGAGGGATAGCAGAGAGAGAGAGAGAGAGAGAGAAAAAAAACAGAGAGAGAGGAAGAGAGCAGCAGAGAGGAGAGTAGAGAGAGCAGTACAGAGAGAAAGAGAGAGAAAGAGAAAGCAGCATAGAAAGAGAAAGAGGGAGCAGCAGAGAGAGAGAGAGAAAGCAGGACGGAGAGCGAGAGAGAATGAGAGAGCAACACAGAGAGAGAGAGAGGCCATCATAGAGAGAGAGAAAGAGAGAAAGAGAGGAGAGCAGCATAGAGAGTGTGAGTGAGAGATAGAGAGACAAGCATAGAGAGAAAGAAAGGCAGGGAGATAGAGAGAAAGAGAGGGAGAGAGAGGGAGAGAGAGGAAGACAACAGCAGAGAGACAGAGAGCAGAGAGAGCAGCATAGGGAGAGAGAGAGAGAGACCAGAGAGAAAAAGAGGAAGAGACCTGAGAAACAGAAAACAGAGAGAGCAGCACAGAGACAGAGAAAGAGAGAGAGAGAGAGAGAGAGAGAGGGGGGGGAGAGAGAGCAACACCCAGAGAGAACAGCAGAGAGTGAGAGAGAGCAGCACAAAGAGAGAGAGAGAGCAGCACAAAGAAAGAGGGAAAGAAGAGAGCAACACACAGAGAGAGGGGGGGGGGAGGAGAGCAACACAGAGAGAACAGCAGAGAGAGAGAGAGCAGCACAAAGAGAGAGAGAGAGCAGCACAAAGAGAGAGAGAGAGCAGCACAAAGAGAGAGAGAGAGAGCAGCACAAAGAAAGAGGGAGAGAAGAGAGCAACACACAGAGAGAGGGAGAAGCACAGAGAAGGATAAAGAGAGTGCAGCATACAGAGAAAAAGAGAGAGAGAAGCAGAGAGAGGGAGAGAGAAAGCAACAGAGAGAGAGAGAGAGAGTAAGAGAGAGCAGCTCAGGATGAGAGAGAAAGAGAAACCAGAGAGAGGGAGAGGAAGAGAGCAGCAGAGAGCAGAGAGTGCAGCACAGAGAAAGAGAGAGAAAGCATAGAGAGAGAGAGAGGGGCATGCATAAGAAGAGAGAGAAAAAGAGAGTAACACAGGACGAGAGAGAAAGAGAAACCAGAGAAAGGAAGAGGTAGAGAGCAGCAGAAACAGAGAGCAGAGATACAACAGAGAGAGAGAGAGAGAGAGAAAGCAGAGAGAAAGAGGCATACATAGGAAGACAGAGAAAGAGAGAGTAGCAGAGAGATAATGAAGGAGCAGCAGAGAGAGGGAGAAAGAGAGAGAGAGCAGCACAGAGAGACAGAGATAGAAAGAAAGCAGCAGACAGAGTGAGAGAGACTAGAGAGGGAGAGACAGAGCGCACGATAGAGCAGCAGAGAGACAGAGAGTTGGTAGATCAGCATAGAGAGAGAGAGAGAGCAGCACAGAGAGAGGAGAGAGAGAGAAGCACAGAGAGAGGAGAGAGAGAGAGAGAGCAGTACAGAGAGAGAGGGAGAGCAGCACAAAGGGAGAGAGAGAGAAAGCGAGAGAGCAGCACATAAAGAGAGAGAGAGAAAGACCAGCACACAGAGAAAGAGAGAGAAGCACAGAGAGAGAGAAGCATAGAGAGTGAGAGTGCAACACACACACACACACACACACAGCACCACAGAGAGACCAGAGATAAAATGAGAGAGAGAGAGACCAGAGAGAGAGGGAGAAAGAGGGAGAGATAGAGAGGGAGCAGTACAGAGAGATAGAGAGAGAGAGACACCAGCATAGAGTGATAGAGAGAAAGAGAGAGAGAGAGCACCACAGAGAGAGAGAGAGGGAGAGAGAGAGAGAGAATCACAGCGAGGGAGAAGCGCAGAAAGAGAGAGAGAGCAATAGCACAGTGAGAGAGAGAAAGAGCAGCACAGAGAGAGAGAGAGAGAGAGAGAGGGAAAAACAGACAGACAGACCAACACAAAGAGAGAGAGAGAGAGAAGCACAGAAAGAAAGGCAGTGCTGAAAGACGAGAGAAAGACATAGAAAGAGTGAGAGAGAGACCAGAGACAGAGAGAGGAAGACCAGCACAAATAGAGAGAGAGAAGGAGAGAGAGGGAAACTGATACAGAGAGAGAGAGAGAGAGAGAGAAGCACATGAAAGAAGGAAAGAACAGCACACAGACAGAAAGAGAAACAAAGAGAGCAGCAAGAGAGTGAGAAAGAGCGAGGGAGAGACAGAAAGAATTTGCTTTATTTTGATTCATTCATTTATGGGATGTGGGTGTCTCTGGCTGGGCCAGAATTTTGTACCCACCCCCAGTAGAACAGTTACTGTGGGTCTGGGAGTCACATGTAGGCCCGATTGGGGCAGGCGGCAGTGGTGGAATTGTCCGGCCTCGTTCGCTCGTGCCCCCGCTGCCACCCCTGCCCCACCGGTGAGAAAGGAGAATTTGTGCTGTGCTGAAACTCCATGAATTGTAGCAGGACGGGAGAATCCCAGCTCCCAGGTGTGGAGAACAGGCAAACCAGATGGGAATGTTACAACACTGATTTCATGGTCAAGTGGGATTTGTGTGGGGGGGGGAGACAGAGGGTGGTGAGGGAGGAGGAGGGGAGAGTTTGGGGGGAGCTGTGGGGGAAGGGGGGGTGGTGAGAGGGAGTGAGGAGGGAGAGAGGGTGGGGAGGTCAGGGGGGTGAGGGGGGAGACGGAGGGTTGGGGAGTGGGGGTGGGCGGAAGAGGAGGGATGTTTGGGGGAACAGGAGGAGAGGGGTGTGTGGGGAGGGGAGACGGGGTGTGAGGAGGTCAGGGGGAGAGGGATGTGGGGAGAGGGGTAAAAAAGGGGGTATGGGGGTTTTGGGGGGAGAGGGGGTGTAGCAGAGGGGCATGTAAGGAAAGGGAGGGGAGAGGGGATTGTGGGGAGAGGGGTTGGGGGTAGGGGGGAGAGACAGGCAGGAGGAATGTGTGCGGGGAGTGGGGGAGTAGGGGGATTGGGGGGTGAGGATTTACTCAGGTTATAACTGGGATATCCTTTAAAGGTGACACCCTACTCTCTCTGCAGCAGGTCTTGCCAGCGGGTTTGGGTCCCATTTCCCTGTATGACACTGTGAAAAACCTTGATATGCTTTGGTCATAAGAACTTGGAAGAAATTTGCTTTATTAGTCGGCTTATGTTAACATTGCAATGCAGTTATTGTGAAAATCCCCTAGTCGCCATACTCTGGCACCTGTTTGGGTAACACTGAGGGAGAATTTAGCATGGCCAATGCACCCAACCAGCACGTCTTTCAGACTATGAGAGGAAACCGGAGCACTCAGAGGAAACTCACGCAGACACGGAGAGAACATGCAGACTCCGCATCGGCAGTAACCCAAGACTGGAATTGAACCAGTGTTCTCGCATTGTGAGGCAGCAGTGCTAATCACTGTGCCACCATGCTGCCCATAACCATTACCCCGGCTCTCTGGTCCAGCAATAACACCACCGAGTCTAGTCCAGCAATAACATCACCACATCCTTACGGAATAAAACATGAAGGAAAAGTACTCATTGTTCTCTGACAGTAACCCATTGCCTTTTGCGAATGTGTTACGTGATGTAAATATCTTCTACATTTAAATAGATGAAGAAAATTCTGATAAGTGTGGCACTTCTGGATGTGCTGATTAGGTGCTGGCCATGCTAGGTTTGCCCTCAGTGTGCCTGAAGAGGCACCAGAGTGTGGTGACCAGGGGATTTTCACAGTAGCTTCATTGCACTGTTAATGTAAGCCTACTTGTGACACTAATAAATAAACCAAACCTGACTGACATCTCTGGAGAGAAACAATCTGGTTTTCACAACAGTCAGTAAGATTCAACTCTCTGTTTGTCGAATCATAGACCCGTACAATACAGAAAGAGGCCCTTCGGCCCATTGAGTCTGCACAGAACACAATCCCACCCCAGGCCCTACCCCCATATGAGTCTGCACAGAACACAATCCCACCCAAGGCCCTACCCTACATATTATACCCACTAACCCTTCTAACCTGCACATCCCTGGATACTAAGAGGCAATTTTTTATTATGGCCAATCAACCTAACCCACACATCTTTAAACTGTGGGAGGAAACCGGAGCACCCGGAGGAAACCCACACAGACATGAGGAGAACATGCAAACTCCACACAGACAGTGACCCGAGCCTGGAATCGAACCCAGGATCCTGGAGCTGTGAAGCAGCAGTGCTAGGCACTGTACTACCATGCCACCCTGGTTTGTGTGATTAATATGTCTGTGGTATTGTTAATCCGTCTCTATGTTCTACCTGCCTCTGTTTCTGTCTTCTATTTGTGTGCCTTGTTCACTTATCTCCTTGTATTGTTTATATGCCTGTATCGTTTTTAATTATCTATGTGTGTTTGCCTGTGTATATGAGTTATTTATTTGTCTCTGTCTGTATTGTTTATCTGTCTGTGTTACTTATCTCTGTGCATTATGTATTGTTTGTATGTTGCTTATCTGTAAGAAATCACACACCAGTTTAACAGGTCTATTTAGAATCACGAGCTTTTGGAGCATTACTCCTTTATCAGGTGATTTCCACATCTGGTTTACCTGTGTCTGCTGCTGAGACTGTGTCATGTTTATATCTGTGATCTATCTGCTTGTGTAATCTATCCCTGGGTTTTTACCCGTGTGTTTGTGGTCCTTGGTTGTGTGTTGTTCATGTATGTATTCTTCAGCTCTGTTGGTTACGCATGTGTGTGTCATTGATTATCTCCTGTATGTATTGCTTGTCTGTCTATGAGTGTTGATATGTTTGGGTGCCGTTTATCCATTTGCAGGTGTTTATCTGATCGTAGTTTACCTGCCTTTGAATTGTTTATCATTCCGTGTATTGTTATCTATATGATGTCTGTCTGTGCATCATTTATCTTCTGTGTGTTTTTAGTTGTGTGTAGGGTGATTATTTTTCTCTGTGTCTTTTCTATGTGTTTATCAGCCTGAGTTATATCACTTACTGTGCGTTGTTTAGATGTCAGTGTTATTTATTCCTGTGCATGTTGTTTCTGTGTGTGTTGTTTATCTTTACATGTTACTCTCTGTGCTGTTAATCTGTACTTATCTGTTCTTGTGTTGTTTATCTTTGTGTGTTTTTTTTGACTATGTTTCATTTTCTGGCACATTGTTTATCCACGTACGTTGTTTATCTGTCTCTGTGTTATTTGGATGTGTAACATTTAGCTGTGTGTTGTTTTACTGTGTATTTTTTATCACTATATTTTTTTCTTGTTTATCTGTCTGTTTTTCTGTGTTGCTTTTCTGTTTGCTTTTTATCTGTGTTGCTACCATGTTATTTACCAGTGTCTTATTTGCCAGTGTGTTGTTTACTGAATGTGTGGGTGTTTTTTGTGTGTGTAGTTTATCTGTGTGTTGTTTACCAGTGTGTTGTTAACTGAATTAGTTGATATTATAAATTTTGAGGCTGTTCTTTTCTGTCACCAAAATACTATGATTAGAAAATAGTTTCACGTTGTTCATATTGCATGATCAATAAATCAGTATTCAGGGCAACTTTTAAGGGAAGGGACTAGTTATTATGTTGAAAATATTGAAAAGGTATTTGTGATTGTATTTTGTTGCCAAGCTCAATGCCATAACAGTTATAGAAAGCTGGCCTGGAAATTATGTACATGAGCAAAAACTTTTGGTGCATCCTATCATATCCCTGTCTTGAAAATTGCAGTTCCGCAGCTTCTTGAGGGAATGAATTCTACTCCACGTTTGTGGGAAGAAGTAATTTCTGATTTCAGTTCTAAATTACTTATGGATATGATGCATTTTGGGAGAAAAAATGTAGTGGGGGAGGTATATGATAAAGGGTAGACCTATTAAGAGTATAGAAACGCAGAGGGACCTGGGGGCACAGGTGCACAAGTCTCTGAAGGTGGCAGAGCAAGTGGAGGAGGTTGTGAAGAAAGCACATGGTATGTTAGCCTTTATAGGAAGGGGTATTGAGTACAAGAGCTGGCCTTTAATGTTGCAGTTGTATAAAATGTTGGTTAGACCTCATTTGGAATACTGCGTCCAATTCTGGTCGCCTTACTACCGGAAGGACGTGGAGACTCTGGAGAGAGTGCAGAGGAGGTTTACCAGGATGCTGCCTGGTATGGCAGGTCTGAGTTACGAGGAGAGATTAGGCAAATTGGGACTGTTTTCCTTAGAAAGACGTAGACTTAGAGGAGATCTAATAGAGGTATACAAGATTGAGGGGTATAGATAGAGTAAACAGGGTTAAGCTTTTTCCTAGGATGGACTCGAATAGCACGAGGGGTCATGGGCTTAGGGTGAGGAGGGTAAGGTATAATTTGGATGCTAGAGGGAGTTTTTTCACACAGAAGGTGGTGGGGGTATGGAATGCGCTGCCAAGTAAAGTGGTGGAGGCAGGTACTCTGGAGTTATTTAAGAAATACTTAGATGGGCACATGAACAGAATGGGAATGGAGGGTATAGAAAACTGATTTAAAATAGGGATCATGAGCCTTGGGAGTCCTGGGAAGTGTGTAAATAGATGATGATATTGATGTACTTGTTTTTATCCTACAGGTGCTTTGGTCCACCTTGTTGTCTAACAAGGGGTATACACGCGATGGGTCGTGAGAGGGCTGCTCTTGGAACTTTTTCGAGAGTATCCTATTGCTTCACGTCGTTAGTGTACGCTTGACCTGGACCATTTGATGGGCAACACGACAGCTCAGTGACTATTGCTGTGCTGTGCAGATACATGGATTTGGACCTGTGTCTGTGGGAGTTTGCGCATTCTCCTGGTGCTTGCGTGGGTTTTCTCCGGGTGCTCTGTTTTCCTCCCACATCCCAAAGATGTGCTCTTAGGCTAATTGGCAAAACAAATTCTCCCTAAATTGTCTCAAATTTGGTTTTTAATCCACAGATCTATAAACATAGACAGGGATCACGGATAGAGATGGGAACATCGGGGCGGCGGCACGGGCTCGTTGGGCCGAAGGGCCTGTTTCCCGTGCTGTTTTGTTCTTTGTTCTTTTGTCCTTTGAATGTGTGGGTGTTTTTTTGTGTGTAGTTTATCTGTGATCTATTCATCTGTATGCTCTTTATCTCGGTATGCTGCTTTTCAGTATATTGTTTTATGTTTATGGGTGGCACGGTGACACAGTGGTTAGCATTGCTGCCTCACAATGCCAGAGACCCAGTTCAGTTCCCAGCTTGAGTCACTGTCTGTGTGGAGTTTGCACATTCTCCCCGTGTCTGCGTGGGTTTCCTCCGGGTGTTCCAGTTTCCTCCCACAGTGCACAGATATGCGACTTTGGTGGATTGGCCAGTCTATATTGTCTTTTAATGTCAGGGAGATCAACTAGGTTAAATTCATGGGTTACTGGGTCAGGGCATGGGTGGGATTGTGGACGGTGTGTACTCGATGGGCTGAATGACCTCCTTCTGCACTGTAGGATTCAATGATTAGTCTATGGTCTCTGCGTTGTTATTCTATTTTTTAAAATCTGTGTGCTGTTTATCTCCCTCTATGCTGTTTTTTTTAATGTTTTACTTCTCAGCACAGATCAGCCAGATAGTTAAATCTTTTCCCAAAGGTATGAGAGTTTAAACTAGAGGATATATATTTAAGACAAGAGGGGAGAGATACAAAAGTGTCCAGAGGGGCAATTTTTTCGCAGAGGATGGTGAGTGTCTGGAACAAGCTGCCAGAGGTAGCAGTAGAGGCGGGTACAAAGTTGTCTTTTATAAAGCATTTAGACAGTTACATGGGTAAGATGGGTATAGAGGGATGTGAGCCAAATGCGACCCCAATTAGGACTAGCTTAGTGGCAAAAACTGTGAGGCATGGATAAGTTGGACTGAATGGCCTGTTTCCATTCTAAAAACCTCTATGATCTTATGATTCTATCAATGATTTAATAAAACATAGAAAACAACACATTAAACAATATATAGAAAAAAACTACACATAGGAAATTACACATACGTGTGCGCGTGTGTTGTTTCTCTGTGCAACGTTTTCCTGTATGTTGCTTTTTCTGTACGCATTGTTTTTTCTGCACTTTTTTTCAGTATTTATTGTTTTTGTGTGAAATTTTTCAGTGTGCATTGTTTTCAGTGTGTGTTGTTTTCAGTGTGCATTGTTTTCAGTGTGCGTTGTTTTCAGTGTGGTTGTTTTCAGTGTGGTTGTTTTCAGTGTGCGTTGTTTTCAGTGTGCGTTGTTTTCAGTGTGCGTTGTTTTCAGTGTGCGTTGTTTCTCTGTGCAATGTTTTTCTGTATTGTTCTTTTCTGCAGCTGTTTTTTGGTGTTGATTTTCTGCATGTTGATTTTGTTTGTTTTTCGGTGTCTGTTGTTTTCAGGTTGTGTTATTTCTCTGTGTGTTGTTTTTTCTGAGTGTTGTTTTTCTGAATGTTGATTTTCTGAGTGTATCATTTGCCTATATGGGTTGTTTCTCTGTATGCTTTTTTGTGTGTTGTTTTTGTGTGTTTTTTTCTGTACTTGTTGTTTCCTCTGTGTTGTTTATCTCTGGGGTTTTTTGTCTGTGTTGTTTTTCTGTGTGTTTTTCTGTGCACTGTTTCTTCTGTATGTGTTATTTTCATGTGTTTTTTTGTGTGTTGTTTTTCTGGATGTTGTTCTCTGTGCATTTTCCTTTGTGTGTTGTTTTTCTATGTGTGTCATTTTTCTATGTGTCATTTTCCTGTAGGTTGTTTACGTATGTGTGTGTGTTTTTGCATGTGTTGTTTTTCTGTGTGTTGTTTTTCTGTGTGTTGTTTTTCTGTGTGTTGTTTTTCTGTTTTTTTTGTGCATTTGTTGTTTTTAGGTGTTTTTCTGTGTGTTGTTTTACTATGTGTGTTTTTTTCTCTGTGTGTCATTCATCTATAGGTTGTTTCTCTGTGTGTTGTTTTACTGTGTACGTTTTTTTTTCTGCGTGAGTCATTCGCCTATGGATTATTTTTCTTTCTGTTGTTTTCCTGTGGTATTTTTTCTATGTGTCATTTGTCTGTGTGTTGTTTTTCAATGTGTGTTGTTTTTCTGTGCAATGCTTTCTGTGTCTTTTTCTCTGTGTGTCACTTTTCTGCATTGTTTTTCTGTATTGTTGTTTGTCTATGTGTGTTGTTTTTCTGTGTATTTTTCTGTGCATTGTTTTTTTCTGTATATGTTACTTTTGTGTGTTTTTCTGTGAGTTGTTTTTCTGCATGCATTGTTTTCCTGTGTGCGTTATTTTCCTGTGTGCATTGTTTTCCCGTGTGTGTTGCTTTTCTGCTTGTTGTTTGTCTGTGCATGTTGTTTTTCTGTGTTTCGTTTTTTTGTATGTGTCATGTTTCTATGTGTTGTTTTTCTCTGTGTTGTTTTTCTGTGTTCTTCTCCTTCAAATGCACAGAACAGGGGTTAATTATGGATGTTCAGAAATCTCTTTGCCCACTCAGAGACATTATCACAAGAGCTGGGATGCCAGCGCTATTAACTTGTCCTAGGCATCTCACACCTCAGTGTTTGGTCGGCTTTATAGAACATTAAGGGGGAGGTTAAAAACTAAAGAAAAAATTTAAACTCTGACACAAATGCACAATAGATTGAATGGCCTCATGCCCTTGGAGTTATCTGTGTGTTTGTGGGTGTGTGCATGGATGATGCGTCTGTGTATGTGGAGTGGGTGGGGGGTGGGCTTGCTAGTGGATATACATGTGGCTATGTGTGTGGGTGAGGGTGTGTGTGGGTGATGTGCAGGTAGTGTGTGTGTAAGTATGGGTGGGGGTGGGGGTATATGTGGGTCTTATGTGTTTGTGGGTCGTGCATATGTGTATATGTGCCTGTCTGTGTGTGAGTGCGTTGTGTGTGTGTGGGCTGTGCAGGTAGTGTGTCTGTTTGTGTGTGGGATGTGTGGGTGGTGCGCCTGGATGTATGTGTGGATGTGTGTCTTTATGTATATGAGTAGGATAATTGTGTGTGGGTGGAGGTAAGGTAAGGGTGTGTATGTGTGCCTGTGTCTGGGAGTGACGTGTGTCAGTGGGGTGATGTGTACTGTATGAATGGATGTGTGTCTATATGTGTGTGTGGGTGATATGTGTGGGAGTGGTGTGTGTATGAGTGTGTGTGTGTGGAGTGTGCCTGTGTATGTATGTGTCTGTGTGGGTGACGTGTGTGTGGATAATGTATGTGGGAGTGATATGTGTGTGTGTATCTGTGTGTGTGTGTGTTTGTGTATGTGCATGTGCATGTGGATGATGTATTTTTGGATGGGTGATATATGTCTCTGTATGTGTGTGAATGTGCCTGTGCTTTGTATGTGTGTGTCTATGTGTGTGTGTATGTCATGTATGTGGGGGGAGTGATGTGTGTCTGTGTGTGTGTGCTTGTGTGTGTGGCAGTGTGTGTGGAGGGGGGAGTGTGTGTGTGTGTGTGTGTGTGTGTGTGTGTGAGGTCCTGTGTGTGTTTGGGGGGGGGGGGTTAAGTATATGAGAGTGATGTGTTGTGGTGTGTGTGTGTGTATATATATTTAAGGGAGTGTATGTGGATGGGGCGTGGTTTGTGTGGTGGGGGGGGTGTCTTTGTTGTTTGGGTTCATATGTGGGAGTGTGCCTGCATGTGTATGTAGGAGTGATGTATGTGGGAGTGGTGCGTGTGTGTGTGTGTGTGTATGGGAATGTTTGTCTGTATGTGTGTGCGTGGGAGTGTGCCTGTGTGTGGGGAAGGTAGTGGG
>JAGIQG010000016.1:7689671-7822952 GCA_024679065.1 Sphyrna mokarran | reverse complement strand
CACTCCTCTCTCCACCTCCCTCTCTCACTCCTCTCTCCACCTCTCTCTCTCTCACTCACTCTCTCCACTTCCCTCTCTCAGTCACTCTCTCCACCTCCCTCTCTCTCACTCACTCTCTCCACTTCCCTCTCTCTCATTCCCTCTCTCGGTCCTTCTCTCCCTCTCCCTTTTTCACTCCCTCTCTCAATCTCTCTGTCTCTCACTCTCTCCCTCCCTCTCTTTTACTCCATCTCTTTCACTCCCTCTCTCTCCCCCTGTCTTTCTCTCTCACTCCCTCTCTTATTGCCTCATTCCGTCTCTCCATTTTGCTCTCTCACTCCCCTTCCCTCTCTACCTCCCTCTCTCTCTCGCTAACTCCCTCTCTCCCTCTCTCCACCTCCCCTTTTCTCTCACTCCGTCTTCACTCCACCTCCTTGTCGCTCACTCCCTCTCTCCACTTCTTTGT
Source organism: Sphyrna mokarran (assembly GCA_024679065.1). NCBI lineage: Eukaryota > Metazoa > Chordata > Chondrichthyes > Carcharhiniformes > Carcharhinidae > Sphyrna > Sphyrna mokarran. The sequence goes on along the minus strand of JAGIQG010000016.1, from coordinate 7,822,507 downwards.
CTCTCACTCCCTCTCTCCCCCTCTCTCATTCTCTCTCTCTCCACCATTCTGTCTCTATCCCCTCTCTCTCTCTGCAATAGAATTGAGGAAAAGGGAAGGAGGAGCGAAGAAGGAGGGGGTTGTAGGAAGTCAGAGATAGACTTAGGGAAAGAGAAGATAGAGTAGATAGACAGAGAGAGAGTAAAGAGCCAGAAGCAGAAACAGAGGAACAGACCCAAGCAGAATAAGGAGACAGACATAGACACAGAGAGGGAGAGAGGGAGAGAGGTGCAGAGAGAAGATAAAAGAAAAGAGTTACAGAGAAAGAGAATGAAGGGAGGGAGAGAAAAAGTTAGAGAGAGTTGAGATAGAGACCCAGAGAGGATAGAGGAAGAGAGGTGGAGAGAGAGGCTAGAGGGAGGGAGAGGGAGATAGAGGCAGTGAGAATGGAATGAGGGAGAAAGAGTTAGAGAGAGTATAGATGGAAGGAGAGAGGGTTGGAGGGAGAGTGAGAGAGTGCTAGAGAGAGAGGAAGGGAGGGAGAGAGAAATAAAGAGCCGGAGTGAGAGTAGAAAGAGTAGAAAACAGTCAGAGGAGGGACAGAATAGCAAGGGAGCAAAAGATAGAGAGAGAGGAGGGAGAGAACGTATGAAAAAGTTAAATTCATAATGTCAGAGAGAGGATAAAAAGCCTAGAGCTGGGTTTCTGCAGTCTCACTGCCAGAGAGAAAATAAATACAGGAGGGGGGAAAAAGGATAGAGATACAGAGTGAGAGGAGACAGATAGAGGTGAGAGAGAGAGAGAGACTAGGGCAGACACTGGCAGAGAGAGAGACACTGGCAGAGAGAGAGACACTGGCAGAGAGAGAGAGGTGATTCAGATACAGGCAGAGAGAGGGAGAGAGAGACACACATAGGCAGAGAGAGAGAGCAGAGAGAGAGAAAGAGAGGGACAGATACAGGCACAGAGAGAGAGGCCAGCTCAGACAGAGAAAGAGTGAAGCAGAGAGAATAAGACACAGACAGAGAGAGAGGAGACAGGCAGAGACACAGCGAGGGAAAAGACAGATGCAGACAGATTCGAGGCAGATATAGGCAGATAAAGAGATGAGACAGAAACAAGAAGACAGAGAGAGTAGACTAGCGTGGAGTGAAAGACAGACACAGGCAGAGAGAGAGAGAGTAGATAGGCAGAAGCAGAAAGAGAGGAACAGACCCAAGCAGAATGAAGATTCAGATATAGACAGAGAGAGAGAGAGAGAGGAAGACAGATAGACAGACACAGGCAGAGAGAGAAAAACAAACAGACAGAAAGAGGGAGAGAGAGAGAGAGACACACACACACAGGCACAGAGAGAGAGGCAGAAAAAGAGGGAGACACTGGTAGAGAGAAAGAAGGAGACACAGGTAGAGAGCCAGACACAAGCAGAAAGAGAGACGGACACAAGCGGAGAGAGATAGACACACTAAGGGAGTGAGAGAGAGGGACACAGGCAGAGAGAGATAGACACATGCAGGCAGTGAGAGAGAGGGACACAGGCAGAGAGAGACAGAGAGAGACAGACACAAGCAGAGAGAGAGAGAGAGAGAGACGGACACAGGCACAGAGAGAGAAGGAGACACAGGCAGAGAATGCAGGAGACAGAAGCAGAGAGTGGGAGAGAGAGGGAGACACATACAGAGAGAGGGAGACAAAGATGGAGAGAGAGGGATAGATGCAGACAGAGAGAGAGAGGGAGGGACACAGGCAGAGAGAGATAGACACATGCAGGCAGAGAGAGAGAAGAACACAGGCAGAGAGAGAAACAGACAGACAGAGAGAAAGAAACATATAGGCAGAGAGAGAAAGAGAGAGGAACATAAGCAGAGAGAGAGGGAGATACACACAGGCAGAAGGACAGACAGGGAGACATAGGCAGAAAGATAGAGGGAGACATAAGCTGAGAGAGTGAGGGAGACACAGGCAGAGAGAGGGGAAGAGGGAAAGGGAGACACAGGCAGAGAGAGAGAGGGAGGGACATAGGCAAAGAGATAAAAAAAGGCAAGAGAAGCAGAGAGAGGGAGAGAGAGCCAGGAAATGGGAATACAGAAAGAAGGACACAGGCAGAGAGAGAGAGAGACACACACACACACAAGCAGAGAGAGAGAATGAGGGACACAGGCAGAGAGAAAAAGAGGGAGATGTACGCAGAGAGAGAGAGAGGGACACAGGTAGAGAGAGAGAGAGAGAAGGGGGGAGATACGGCAGAGAAATAGGGAGACACAGGCAGAGAGAGATAGGGAGATACAGGCAGAGAGAGAGAGAGCGGGAGATACAGGCAGAGAGAGAGCGGGAGATACAGGCAGAGAGAGAGCGGGAGATACAGGCAGAGAGTAGGAGACCCAGGCAGAGAGAGAGAGACATAGGCAAAGAGAGAGGGGGACACACAGGCAGAGAGAGAAAGATGGAGGCACAGACAGAGAGAGATAGGGAGACACAGGCAGACAGAGAGGAACAGACACAGGCAGAGAGAGGGGGGACATAAGCAGAGAGAGAAGGAGAAACAGGAAGAGAGAGAAACGCACAGGCAGAGAGGTAGAAACAAAGTTAAAAAGGAGAAACTGTGAGGAGGAGAGAGTAAAAAGCAAGAGAAATGGAAAGAATTCCAATGATGATGAGGCCTGAGAGTAAACGGAGGGGAGAAGCAGCGAGAGAAGCGAGGGAATGGGGGAAAGGCTGAGCAGAGGTAGTGAGGGCATGAAGGAATGGGTATGAGGGAGAGGGAGGTGAAGGAGATACTGACAGCACAGACAATTCAGACTGTTGGGTTGTCTTACAGGCTGATCGAGGGTAGTGGATCAATGGCAACTGAATCGCTGCAGTGGGGAGAGTGGTTCGAGTCACTCAGCAATGACAACTCAGAACAGTAGGTGTCACAATGTGGACAGGAAGAGTGAGATTAACAGAGCAGCGAGTGAAATGCAGCAAAGTGAAGTAGAGAGAGGGAAAAAGCACATCACTGCTCTAGGGAGGGAGATAATAGACACACACAGAGTCACTGAGAGCACTCACTGGGACAGTCAGTGTACACAGAGTCACTGAGAGCACTCACTGGGACAGTCAGTGTACACAGAGTCACTGATAACACTCACTGGGACAGTCAGTGTACACAGAGTCACTGAGAACACTCACTGGGACAGTCAGTGTACACAGAGTCACTGAGAACACTCACTGGGACAGTCAGTGTACACAGAGCACTGAGAACACTCACTGTGACAGTCAGTGTACACAGAGTCACTGATAACACTCACTGGGACAGTCAGTGTACACAGAGTCATGATAACACTCACTGGGACAGTCAGGTACCAGAGTCACTGAGAGCATCATGGGACAGTCATTACACAGAGCACACACTCAGGGACAGTCAGTGTACACAGAGTCACTGATAACACTCACTGGGACAGTCAGTGTACACAGAGTCACTGATAACACTCACTGGGACAGTCAGTGTACACAGAGTCACTGAGAACACTCACTGGGACAGTCAGTGTACACAGAGTCACTGATAACACTCACTGGGACAGTCAGTGTACACAGAGTCACTGATAACACTCACTGGGACAGTCAGTGTATACAGAGTCACTAATCACAATCACTGGGACAGTCAGTGTACACAGAGTCACTGATAACACTCACTGGGACAGTCAGTGTACGCAGAGTCACTAATCACAGTCACTGGGATAGTCGGTGTACACAGAGTCACTGAGAGCACTCACTGGGACAGTCAGTGTACACAGAGTCACTGAGAGCACTCACTGGGACAGTCAGTGTACACAGAGTCACTAATCACAGTCACTGGGATAGTTGGTGTACACAGAGTCACTAATCACACTCACTGGGACAGTCGGTGTACACAGAGTCACTGAGAGCACTCACTGGGACAGTCAGTGTACACAGAGTCACTGAGAGCACTCACTGGGACAGTCAGTGTACACAGAATCACTGAGAACACTCACTGGGACAGTCAGTGTACACAGAGTCACTGAGAACACTCACTGTGACAGTCAGTGTACACAGAGTCACTGAGACACTCACTGGGAAGTCAGTGTACACAGACCAACTAACACTCACTGGGACAGTCAGTGTACACAGAGTCACTGAGAACACTCACTGGGACAGTCAGTGTACACAGAGTCACTAAGAACACTCACTGGGACAGTCAGTGTACACAGAGTCACTAATCACACTCACTGGGACAGTCAGTGTACACAGACTCACATAACACTCACTGGGACAGTCAGTGTACACAGAGTCACATAACACTCACTGGGACAGTCAGTGTACACAGAGTCACTAATCACACTCACTGGGACAGTCAGTGTACACAGACTCACATAACACTCACTGGGACAGTCAGTGTACACAGAGTCACTGAGAACACTCATTGGAAAGTCGTGTACACAGAGTCACTAATCACACTCACTGGGACAGTCAGTGTACACAGACTCACATAACACTCACTGGGACAGTCAGTGTACACAGAGCACAATAACATCACTGGGACAGTCAGTGTACACAGAGTCACTGAGAACACTCACTGGGACAGTCGTGTACACAGAGTCACTGAGAAACACTCACTGGGACAGTCAGTGTATACAGAGTCACTAACACAATCACTGGATAGTCAGTGAACACAGAGCACTGAGAACACTCACTGGGACAGTCAGTGTACACAGAGTCACTGAGAACACTCACTGGGACAGTCAGTGTACACAGAGTCACTGAGAGCACTCACTGGGACAGTCAGTGTACACAGACTCACATAACACTCACTGGGACAGTCAGTGTACACAGAGTCACTGAGAACAATCACTGGGACAGTCAGTGTACACAGAGTCACTAACCACACTCACTGGGACAGTCAGTGTACACAGAGTCACTAATCACACTCACTGGGACAGTCAGTGTACACAGACTCACATAACACTCACTGGGACAGTCAGTGTACACGGAGTCACTGAGAGCACTCACTTGGAAAGTCAGTGTACACAGAGTCACTAATCACACTCACTGGGACAGTCAGTGTACACAGACTCACATAACACTCACTGGGACAGTCAGTGTACACAGAGTCACTAATCACACTCACTGGGACAGTCAGTGTACACAGAGTCACTGAGAACACTCACTGGGACAGTCAGTGTACACAGAGTCACTGAGAACACTCACTGGGACAGTCAGTGTATACAGAGTCACTAATCACAATCACTGGGACAGTCAGTGTACACAGAGTCACTAATCACACTCACTGGGACAGTCAGTGTACACAGAGTCACTGAGAACACTCACTGGGACAGTCAGTGTACACAGAGTCACTGAGACACTCACTGGGACAGTCGTGTACACAGATCAAGACACTCACTGGGACAGTCAGTGTACACAGATCACAAACACTCACTGGGACAGTCAGTGTACCAGAGTCACTGAGAACACTCACTGGGACAGTCAGTGTACACAGAGTCACTGAGAACACTCACTGGGACAGTCAGTGTACCAGAGTCACTGAGAACACTCACTGGGACGTCAGTGTACCCAGAGTCACTGAGAACACTCATGGGACAGTCAGTGTACGCAGAGTCACTGAAACACTCACTGCGGCAGTCAGTGTACACAGTCACTGATAACACTCATGGGACAGTCAGTGTACACAGAGTCACTGAGAACACTCACTGGGACAGTCAGTGTACACAGTCACTGATAACACTCACTGGGACAGTCAGTGTACACAGACTCACATAACACTCACTGGGAAAGTCAGTGTACACAGAGTCACTAATAACACTCATCACAACAGTCAGTGTACACAGAGTCACTAATCACACTCACTGGAACAGTTGTGACACAGAGTCACTGAGAACACTCACTGGGACAGTCAGTGTACACAGAGTCACAAACACTCACTGGGACAGTCAGTGTACACAGAGTCACTGAGAACACTCACTGGGACAGTCAGTGTACACAGAGTCACTGAGAACACTCACTGGGACAGTCAGTGTACCCAGAGTCACTGAGAACACTCACTGGGACAGTCAGTGTACGCAGAGTCACTGAGAACACTCACTGGGACAGTCAGTGTACCCAGAGTCACTGAGAACACTCACTGGGACAGTCAGTGTACCCAGAGTCACTGAGAACACTCATTGGGACAGTCAGTGTACGCAGAGTCACTGATAACACTCACTGCGGCAGTCAGTGTACACAGTCACTGATAACACTCACTGGGACAGTCAGTGTACACAGAGTCACTGAGAACACTCACTGGGACAGTCAGTGTACACAGTCACTGATAACACTCACTGGGACAGTCAGTGTACACAGACTCACATAACATTCACTGGGAAAGTCAGTGTACACAGAGTCACTAATAACACTCATCACAACAGTCAGTGTACACAGAGTCACTAATCACACTCACTGGAACAGTTGGTGCACACAGAGTCACTGAGAACACTCAATGGGACAGTCAGTGTACACAGAGTCACTGAAGGTACTCACTGGGTCAGTCAGTGTACACAGTCACTGAGAACACTCGCTGGGACAGTCAGTGTACACATGGTCACTGAGAATGTTCACTGAAACAGTCAGTGTACACAGTGTTACTGAGAACACTCATTGGGACAGTCAGTGTACCCAGAGTCACTGAGAACACTCACTGGGACAGTCAGTGTACCCAGAGTCACTGAGAACACTCATTGGGACAGTCAGTGTACGCAGAGTCACTGATAACACTCACTGCGGCAGTCAGTGTACACAGTCACTGATAACACTCACTGGGACAGTCAGTGTACACAGAGTCACTGAGAACACTCACTGGGACAGTCAGTGTACACAGTCACTGATAACACTCACTGGGACAGTCAGTGTACACAGACTCACATAACACTCACTGGGACAGTCAGTGTACACAGAGTCACTAATCACACTCACTGGAACAGTTGGTGCACACAGAGTCACTGAGAACACTCAATGGGACAGTCAGTGTACACAGAGTCACTAATAACACTCATCACAACAGTCAGTGTACACAGAGTCACTAATCACACTCACTGGAACAGTTGGTGCACACAGAGTCACTGAGAACACTCACTGGGACAGTCAGTGTACACAGAGTCACTGAAGGTACTCACTGGGTCAGTCAGTGTACACAGTCACTGAGAACACTCGCTGGGACAGTCAGTGTACACATGGTCACTGAGAATGTTCACTGAAACAGTCAGTGTACACAGTGTTACTGAGAACACTCATTGGGACAGTCAGTGTACACAGAGTCACTGAGAACACTCACTGGGACAGTCAGTGTACATAAATTCAATGATAACTCAGTAGGACAGTCAGTGTACACAAAGTCAACGGTAACATTCACTGAGACAGTCAGTATAGCCATGATGTGGAGATGCTGTTGTTGGATTGGGGTAAACACAGTAAGAAGTTTCACAACACCAGGTTAAAGTCCAACAGGATTATTTGGTAGCACAAGCCACTAGCTTTTGGAACACTGCTCCTTCATCAGGTGAGTGGGAGTTCTGTTCACAAACAGGGCTTATAAAGACACAAGTTTACAAAATAATTATTGGAACGTGAGTCTTTACAGGTAAATTCTTGACCTGTAAAGACTCGCATAAGATTTCACTTGTAAAGACTTGCATTCCAACTTTTACTTTGTAAATTGAGTTTGTGAACACATTTCCCACTCACCTGACGAAGGGTCAGAGGCCCGAAAGCTAGTGGCTTTTGCTACCAAATAAACCTGTTGGACTTTAACCTGGGTTGCAGTGAGACTTCTTACGGTCAGTGTGCACAGAATCACTGATGGCACTCATGGGACAGGCTGTGTACACAGTCACAGAAATACTCACTTGGACAGGAAATTTACACAGAGACTGATAACACTGGGATATTCCGTGCACACAAAGTCACACTCACTGGGACAGTCAGTGTACACAGAGTCAAAAATAATACTCACTGGCATTGTATGTTGAAACTCAGTAAGAATTTAGCAACACCATTTTAAATCCAACCGATTTATCTGATAGTAAAATTGCGAGCTTTCGACACTCTGTGTCTTTGTCAGGCAAATGCAGTGTTCTGTATGTTGTATGTTGATGCAGTGCTTAGCACTGCTGCCTCCCAATGCCAGGGACCTGGGTCCAAGTCCAGGCTTGGGTCCATGTCTGTGTGGAGTTTGCATGTTCTCTTCGTGTCTGCGTGGGGTTCCTCTGGGTTTCCTCCCACAGGCTGAAAGACGTGCTGATTAGATGCATTGACCCAAACATGCACTGCAGTGCGGGGACTCGGGGACTTCCACAGTAACTTCATTGCATTGTTAATGTAAGTCTTATTTGTGACTAATAAATAAATTTTACTTTCCTTTGCACAGAGTTACTGATGACATTTACTGCGACAGTCAGTGTACACAGGGTCACTGAGAGCACTCACTGGGACAGTCAGTGTACACAGGGTCACTGAGAGCACTCACTGGGACAGTCAGTGTACACAGAGTCACAGAGGGTACTCACTGGGACAGTCAGTGTACACAGAGTCACTGAGGGTACTCACTGGGACAGTCAGTGTACACAGAGTCACTGAGAGCACTCAGTGAGACAGTCAGTGTACACAGAGTCACTGAGAATACTCAGTGAGACAGTCAGTGTACACAGAGACACTGAGAGCACTCACTATACAGTCAGTGTACACAGAGTCACTGAGAGTACTCACTGGGACAGTCAGTGTCCACAGAGTCACTGAGAGTACTCACTGAGACAGTCAGTGTACACAGAGTCCCTGAGAGCACTCAGTGAGACAGTCAGTGTACACAGAGTCACTGAGAATACTCAGTGAGACAGTCAATGTACACAGAGTCACTGAGAACACTCACTGGGACACTCAGTGTACACAGAGTCACTGAGAGTACTCACTGGGACAGTCAGTGTACACAGAGTCACTGAGAGCACTCAGTGGGACAGTCAGTGTACACAGAGTCATTGAGAGCACTCACTGGGACAGTCAGTGTACACAGAGTCATTGAGAGCACTCACTCGGACAGTCAGTGTACACAGAGTCACTGAGAGTTCTCACTGGGACAGTCAGTGTACACAGAGTCACTGAGAGCACTCAGTGAGACAGTCAGTGTACAGAGTCACTGAGAGCACTCAGTGAGACAGTCAGTGTACACAGAGACACTGAGAGCTCTCACTGGGATAGTCAATGTACACAGAGTCACTGAGAGCACTCACTGGGACAGTCAGTGTACACAGAGTCACTGAGAACACTCACTGGGACAGTCAATGTACACAGAGTCACTGAGAACACTCACTGGGACAGTGTAAACAGAGTCACTGAGAGTACTCACTGGGACAGTCAGTGTACACAGAGTCACTGAGAACACTCAGTGGGACAGTCAGTGTACACAGAGTCACTGTGAGCACTCACTGGGTCAGTCATTGTACACAGAGTCATTGAGACCACTCACTGGGACAGTCAGTGTACACAGAGTCATTGAGAGCACTCACTGGGACAGTCAGTGTACACAGAGTCACTGAGAGCACTCAGTGAGACAGTCAGTGTACACAGAGTCACTGAGAGCACTCAGTGAGACAGTCAGTGTACACAGAGTCACTGAGAGCACTCAGTGAGACAGTCAGTGTACACAGAGACACTGAGAGCTCTGACTATACAGTCAATGTACACAGAGTCACTGAGAGTACTCACTGGGACACTCACTGTACACAGAGTCACTGAGAACACTCACTGGGACAGTCAATGTACACAGAGTCACTGAGAACACTCACTGGGACAGTCAGTGTACACAGAGTCACTGAGAGTACTCACTGGGACAGTCAGTGTACACAGAGTCACTGAGAGCACTCACTGGGACAGTCAGTGTACACAGTCACGAGAGTACTCAATGGAACAGTCAGGGTACACAGAGTCACTGAGAGCACTCACTGAGACAGTCAGTGTACACAGAGTCACTGAGAGCACTCACTGGGACAGTCAGTGTACACATAGTCACTGAGAGCACTCAGTGGGACAGTCAGTGTACACAGAGTCACTGAGAGCAGTCACTGGGACAGTCAGTGTAGACAGAGTCACTGAGAACACTCCTGGGACAGTCAGTGTACACAGAGTCACTGAGAGTACTCACTGGGTCAGTCATTGTAAACAGAGTCACTGAGGACACTCACTGGGACAGTCAGTGTACACAGAGTCACTGAGAACACTCACTGGGACAGTCAGTGTACACAGAGTCACTGAGAATACTCAGTGGGACAGTGAATGTACACAGAGTCACTGAGAACACTCACTGGCACAGTCAGTGCACACAGAGTCACTGAGAGTACTCACTGGGACAGTCAGTGTACACAGAGTCACTGAGAGCACTCACAGGGACAGTCAGTGTACACAGAGTCACTGTGAGCACTCACTGGGACAATCAGTGTACACAGACTCACTGAGAGTACTCACTGGGACAATCAGTGTACACAGAGTCACTGAGAGCACTCACTGGGAAAGTCAGTGTACACAGGGTCACTTAGAGCACTCAATGGGACAGTCAGTGTACACAGAGTCACTGATAGCACTCACTGGGACAGTCAGTGTACACAGAGTCACTGAGAGCACTCACTGGGACAGTCAGTGTACACAGAGTCACTGAGAGCACTCACTGGGACAGTCAGTGTACACAGAGTCACTGAGAGTACTCACTGGGTCAGTCATTGTACACAGAGTCATTGAGAGCACTCACTGGGACAGTCAGTGTACACATAGTCACTGAGAGCACTCACTGTGACAGTCAGTGTACACAGAGTCATTGAGAGCACTCACTGGGACAGTCAGTGTACACAGAGTCACTGAGAACACTCGCTGGGACAGTCAGTTTACACAGAGTCATTGAGAGCACTCACTGGGACAGTCAGTGTACACAGAGTCATTGAGAGCACTCACTGGGACAGTAAGTGTACACAGAGTCATTGAGAGCACTCACTGCGACAGTCAGTGTACACAGAGTCATTGAGAGCACTCACTCAGACAGTCAGTGTACACAGAGTCACTGAGAACACTCACTGGGACAGTCAGTTTACACAGAGTCATTGAGAGCACTCACTTGGACAGTCAGTGTACACAGAGTCATTGGAGCACTCACTGGGACAGTGAGTGTACACAGAGTCATTGAGAGCACTCACTGGAACAGTCAGTGTACACAGAGTCACTGAGAGCACTCACTGGGACAGTCAGTGCACACAGAGTCACTGAGAGTACTCACTGAGTCAGTCATTGTACACACAGTCACTGAGAACACTCACTGGGTCAGTCATTGTACACAGAGTCACTGAGAGCACTCACTGAGACAGTCAGTGTACACAGAGTCACTGAGAGCACTCACTGTCTCAGTCAGTGTACACAGGGTCACTGAGAGCACTCAGTGGGACAGTCAGTGTACACAGAGTCACTGTGAGCACTCATTGGGACAGTCAGTGTACACAGAGTCACTGAGAGCACTCACTGGGACAGTCAGTGTACACAGAGTCACTGAGAGCACTCACTGGGACAGTCAGTGTACACAGAGTCACTGAGAACACTCCCTGGGACAGTCAGTGTACACAGAGTCACTGAGAGTACTCACTGGGACAGTCAGTTTACACAGAGACACTGAGAGCTCTGACTATACAGTCAAGTACACAGAGTTACTGAGAGTACTCACTGGGACACTCAGTGTACACAGAGTCACTGAGAACACTCACTGGGACAGTCAATGTACACAGAGTCACTGAGAACACTCACTGGGACAGTCAGTGTACACAGAGTCACTGAGAGTACTCACTGGGACAGTCAGTGTACACATCACAGAGCACTCACTGGGAAGTCAGGTACACAGAGTCACTGAGAGCACTCAGGAGACAGTCAGTGTACACAGAGTCACTGAGAGCACTCACTGGGACAGTCAGTGTACACAGAGTCACTGAGAACACTCCTGGGACAGTCAGTACACAGAGTCACTGAGAGTACTCACTGGGTCAGTCATTGTAAACAGAGTCACTGAGAACACTCACTGGGACAGTCAGTGTACACAGAGTCACTGAGAACACTCACTGGGACAGTCAGTGTACACAGAGTCACTGAGAATACTCAGTGGGACAGTGAATGTACACAGAGTCACTGAGAACACTCACTGGCACAGTCAGTGCACACAGAGTCACTGAGAGTACTCACTGGGACAGTCAGTGTACACAGAGTCACTGAGAGCACTCACAGGGACAGTCAGTGTACACAGAGTCACTGTGAGCACTCACTGGGACAATCAGTGTACACAGACTCACTGAGAGTACTCACTGGGACAATCAGTGTACACAGAGTCACTGAGAGCACTCACTGGGAAAGTCAGTGTACACAGGGTCACTGAGAGCACTCAGTGGGACAGTCAGTGTACACAGAGTCACTGATAGCACTCACTGGGTCAGTCATTGTACACAGAGTCATTGAGAGCACTCACTGGGACAGTCAGTGTACACAGAGTCATTGAGAGCACTCACTGGGACAGTCAGAATACACAGAGTCACTGAGAACACTCGCTGGGACAGTCAGTTTACACAGAGTCATTGAGAGCACTCACTGGGACAGTCAGTGTACACAGAGTCATTGAGAGCACTCACTGGGACAGTAAGTGTACACAGAGTCATTGAGAGCACTCACTGCGACAGTCAGTGTACACAGAGTCATTGAGAGCACTCACTCAGACAGTCAGTGTACACAGAGTCACTGAGAACACTCACTGGGACAGTCAGTTTACACAGAGTCATTGAGAGCACTCACTTGGACAGTCAGTGTACACAGAGTCATTGGAGCACTCACTGGGACAGTGAGTGTACACAGAGTCATTGAGAGCACTCACTGGAACAGTCAGTGTACACAGAGTCACTGTGAGCACTCATTGGGACAGTCAGTGTACACAGAGTCACTGAGAGCACTCACTGGGACAGTCAGTGTACACAGAGTCACTGAGAACACTCACTGGGTCAGTCATTGTACACAGAGTCACTGAGAGCACTCACTGGGACAGTCAGTGTACACAGAGTCACTGAGAGCTCACAGGGACAGTCAGTGTACACAGAGTTACTGAGAGCACTCACTGGGACAGTCAGTATGCACAGAGTCATTGAGAGCACTCACAGGTACAGTCAGTGTACACAGAGTCACTGAGAGCACTCACTGGGACAGTCAGTATACACAGAGTCACTGAGAGCACTCACTGGGACAGTCAGTGTACACATAGTCACTGAGAGCACTCACTGGGACAGTCAGTGTACACAGAGTCACTGAGAGCACTCACTGGGACAGTCAGTGTACACAGAGTCACTGAGAACACTCCCTGGGACAGTCAGTGTACACAGAGTCACTGAGAGTACTCACTGGGACAGTCAGTTTACACATAGTCATTGAGAACACTCGCTGGGACAGTCAGTGTACACAGAGTCACTGAGAACACTCACTGGGACAGTCAGTGTACACAGAGTCACTGAGAGCACTCACTGGGACAGTCAGTATACACAGAGTCACTGAGAGCACTCACTGGGACAGTCAGTTTACACATAGTCATTGAGAACACTCGCTGGGACAGTCAGTGTACACAGAGTCACTGAGAACACTCACTGGGACAGTCAGTATACACAGAGTCACTGAGAGCACTCACTGGGACAGTCAGTTTACACATAGTCATTGAGAACACTCACTGGGACAGTCAGTGTACACAGAGTCACTGAGAGCACTCACTGGGACAGTCAGTATACACAGAGTCACTGAGAGCACTCACTGGGACAGTCAGTTTACACATAGTCACTGAGAACACTCACTGGGACAGTCAGTATACACAGAGTCACTGAGAACACTCACTGGGACAGTCAGTGTACACAGAGTCACTGAGAGCACTCACTGGGACAGTCAGTATACACAGAGTCATTGGGAACACTCACTGGGACAGTCAGTGTACACAGAGTCATTGGGTACACTCACTGGGACAGTCAGTGTACACAGTCACACTGGCTGGGACAATCAGTGTAGATAAAGTCAGTGACAGTGTACAAAGAGTAACTGATAACACTCACCGGGACAGTCAGTATACAGAGAGTCACTGAAGAGGGAGGGTGAACAGCCAGAAGTCGTGGTACATGTTACTAATGACGTGAGTGAGAAGATTGATGGGGTCCTGCAGCAGCAGTTTAGAGAGTTAGATAGAAAGCAGGACCTGTAAGGTTGTAATCCAGGATTATTCCCTGTGCCAGGAGCTAGTGAGCATAGGAATTGGAAGATAGTACGGCTCAATATGTGCTGGAGTAGGAGGGAGGATTTCAGATACCTGCACCACTGGGGTCTCTTCCAAGGCAAATTGGACCTTTACAAGGATGGGATGTATCTAAACTGGAAGGGCATAAATATTCTGGCCAGGAAGTTTGCTAGGGAGGATTTAAACGAGTTTCGCAGGAAGGTGGGAACTAAAGAAAGGTGAATTAGCTGAAGGGGAACCAGAAAGTAGGGCCAGGAAGACACAGAGAAAGAGGAGGCAGAGTGAAGGTTACTAGTCAAAGAGGGTCTGGTGGAGTGAAGTGCATTTGCTTCAATGCGAAATGTATAACAGGAAAAGCAGATGAACGTAGTGCTGGGATTAGTTCTATGGTATTATTGGAAGTATCAGTGATGTTGTTGCCATTACAGACGACTCTTCAAGGATTTGTTCCTACTTGGAAATGAGTGGACATATTAATGAGAGGCAACATGTTTTTGTGGAGAGGTCGTGTCTCATTAACTTGATCGAGTTTTTTGAGGAAGTGACGTAGATGATTGATGAGGATAGGGCAATGGATGTTCTCTACATGGACTTCAGTAAGAAGTCCCTTTGACAAGGTCCCTCATGGCAGATGGTGAAGCCACATAGGATCAGAGGTGAGTTGACAAGGTGGATATAAAACTGGCTCGGTCAAAGACGGCAGAAGGTAGCAGTGGAAGGGTGTGTTTCCGAATGGAGGGCTGTGACAAGTGGTATTCCTCAGGGATCAGTGCTGGGATCTTTGCTGTTTGTAATATATATAAATGAGTTAGGGGAAAATGTAACTTGTTTGGTTAGTAAATTTGCAGATGACACAAAGGATTTGCAGATAGTGATGAGGATCATTGGAGGATACAGCAGGGTATAGATCAGCTGGAGACTTGGGCAGAGAGATGGCAGATGGAGTTTAATCCTGACAAACGTGAGGTAATGCATTTTGGAAGGTCTAATACAGATAGGAAATATACAGTAAATGGCAGAACCCTTAGGAATATTGATAGGCAGAGGGATCTGGGTGTACAGGTACCCAGGTCAGTGAAAGTGGCAATGCGGGTGGAGAAAGTGGTCAAGAAGGCATATGGCATGCTTACCTTCATCAACGGGGGTACTGAGTTTAAAAATTGGCAAATCATGTTGCAGCTTTATAGAAGCTTAGTTAGCCGCGCTTGGAATATAGTGTTCGATTATGGTGGCCACACTACCAGAAAAGTGTGGAGGCTTTGGAGAGGGTACAGAAAAGGTTTACCAGGATGTTGCCTGGTATGGAGGGCATTAGCTATGAGAAGAGGTTGGAGAAACTTGGTTTGTTCTCACTGGACGTTGAGGATTTTCCTGATAGAAGTCTACAAGATTATGAGAGGCACGGACAGAGTGGATAGTCAGAAGCTTTTTCCCAGGGTGGAAGAGTCAGTTACTAGGGGATAAGGTGCAAGGTGCAAGAGGCAAGGTTTAAAGGAGATGCAGATTTTTGACACAGTGAATAGTGGGTGCCTGGAACTCACTGCCAGGGTAGGTAGTGGAAGCGGATACGATAGTGACTTTGAAGGGGCATCTTGACAAATACATGAAGAGAATGGAAATAGAGAGAAATGGTCCCCGGAAGCATAGGGGGTTTTAGTTAAGCTGGACAGCATGGTCAGTGCAGGCTTCGAGGGCCAAAGAGCCTGTTCCTATGCTGTAATTTTCTTTGTTTTTTAATTCATTGAAATACTGGGATTGTCAGTGTTCACAGAGTCACTGATACATTCACTGGGTCAGTCAGTGTACACAGAGTCACTGATAACATCACTGGGACAGTCAGTGTACACAGAGTCACTGATAACATCACTGGGTCAGTCAGTGTACACAGAGTCACTGATACATTCACTGGGACAGTCAGTGTACACAGAGTCACTGATAACATTCACTGGGACAGTCAGTGTACACAGAGTCACTGATACATTCACTGGGACAGTCAGTGTACACAGAGTCACTGATACATTCACTGGGTCAGTGTTCCTGAGTCACTGAAATGCTCGGATATTAGTGTATACAGGGAGAATGCTAGCATTCACAGGGACAGTCAGTGTACATAGAGCACTGAAACTCTCACTGGGACACTCAGTGTACACAGAGTCACACTGACTGGGAAAGACACTGTACACAAGTTCAATGATAACACTCACTCGAACAGTCATTGCCCGCAAAGTCAATGATAACACTCACTGACACAATAACTGTATACAGAGTCATTGAGAGTGCTTACTGGGACAGGCAGTATACACAGAGTCACAGAAACACACACTGGAACAGGACGTTTTCACAGGGAAACTGATAATACTGGGGTATTTACACACAAAGTCACACTCACTGGGACAGTCAGTGTACACAGAGTCACTGATACATTCACTGGGACAGTCAGTGTACACAAATTCAATGATAACATTCACTGGTGCAGTCAGTGTACACAGAGTCACAGATAACACTCACTGGCACAGTCAGTGCACACAGAGACATAGAAACACCCATTGGGATAGTCATTGAAACTCTGGGCCAGTCAGTGTATACAGGGTCAATGCTAAGACTCACTGAAATAGTTAGTGTACACAAAGTTAATTATAACACTTATTGACACAGTCGGTGTACACAGAGTCATTGATAACACTTACTGGGACAGTAGCATATACTGAGTCAGTGATAGCACTCACTGGGGACAATTGGTGTACACAGAGTGTATGATAACACTCACTGGCTTAGTCAGTGTACAAGCAGTATTGATAACAGTCAATGTACACAGAAGCACCGTAAAAACTCACTGGAACTATCAGTGTACACAAACTCATTGATAACACTCACTGGCACAGTTAATGTACACAGAGTCATTGAAACACTGGGACAGCCAATGTACAAAGGATCAATGCTAGCACTCATTGAAACAATCAGTGTACACAAAATAACTGATAACTATCACTGGGTCAGTCGATGTACACAGAGTTACACTCAGTGGGACAGTTCCCACACACAAATTCAATGATGATATTCACGAGTGCAGTCAGTGTACTAAAGGCAATGGTAATACTCACTGAAAAGGTAGTGTATACTGAGTCACTGACAACATTCACTAGCACTTTCAGTGTACACAGAATCACTCATAACACTCACTGGGTCAGTCGGTGCACACAAATTCAATGAAAATAGTGTAGCATTTCACTGTACACAAATTCAGTGAGAACACTCAGAAATATTCAGTGTACACAAAGTCAATAGTAACACTCTGATAAAGTCAGTGTACTCAGAGTCATTGATAACATTCACAGGCAGAGTCAGTGTACACAGAGTCACTACTGACATTCACTGACACAGTCAGTGCACACAGACTCAATGATAACCACACTGGGGCAGTCAGCATACACAGGGTCACTGATAACATTCACTGGGACAAACAATGTATACAGAGTCACTGACAGCACTCACTGAGACAGTCAGTGTACACAGAGTCACTGATAAAAGTCTCCGGCGCATGAAACGTGCACAGAGTCACTGGCAACACTCACTGGGACAGTCAGTCTACAGTGAGTCACTGAAAACTGGGGCATTCAGTATACACAGGGTCAAGGCTAGAACTCACTGGGACAGTTATTGTACACAGATTCGCTGATAACATTCTCAGCAATAGTCAGTGTACACAGAGTCACAAATAACACACACTGGGACAGTCAGTGTATACAAAGTCAATAACACTGGAATAGTCAGTGTACACAAAGACACACTGAATGTGACAGTCAACGTATACATAGTCACTGATAACATTCGCTGCAACAGTAAGTGTACACAGTGTCACTGAAACACTCACCAGGACAGGAAGTTTACACAGAATGACTAGTAACACAATAATACTCAGTAACTCTCAATCGTACTGTCAGTATACACAGAGTGAATGATAACACTGGGATAATCGGTGCACACAAGGTCACACTCACCGTGACAGCCAGTGTACACAAAGTCAATGATAAATCTGAGGCCATCCATTTTGGTAGGAATAGATAGTAAAAAATTGCAGCATGCTGCTATGCAGAGGGACCTGGGTGTCCGAGTGCTGGAATCTCAAGGAGTTGGTTTGCAGGGGCAGCAGGTAATTAAGAAGGCAAATGGGATTCTGTCCTTCATTGTTAGAGGAATAGAGTTGAGAAACAGTGAGGTTATGTTGCAATTGTATAAGATGCTGGTGAGGCCACACCTGGAAAACTCTGTACAGTTTTGGTCTCCTTATTTGAGAAAGGATAGATTGGCACTGGAGATTCAATCGGTTGATTCCGGAGTTGAGAGGGTTGGCTTATGAAGAGAGACTGAGTAGACTGGAGCTAATACTCATTGGAATTGAGAAGAATGAGGGGAGATCTTATAGAAACATATAAGATTATGAAGGGAACAGATAAGATAGAAGCAGGGAAGTTGTTTCCAATGGTGGGTGAAACTAGAACTACAGAGCAAAATAAGGGGAAGTAGATTTAGGACTGAGTTGGGGAGGAACTTCTTCATACAAAGGATTGTGAATCTGTGGAATTCCCTGCCCAGTGAAGCTGCTGAGGCCACCTCATTGAATGGTTTTAAGGCAAGGATAGATAAATTTTTGAACAGTAAAGGAATTAAAAGTGAGTGGGTGGATAAGTGGAGCTGAATTCACGAAAAGATCAGCCATGGTTTTATTGAATAGCAGAGCAGGCTCGAGGGGCTAGATGGCCTACTCCTCCTCTTAGTTCCTATGTTCTTACATTTATGTTCTGATATTACTGAAAAATCCAGTGTACTCAGAGTCACTGGGAGAGTATGTACACAGTGTCACTGATAACACTCACTGGGACAGTCAGTGTACACAGAATCACTGAAACACTGGGACAGTTAGTGTACGCAGGGTCACTGATAACACTCACTGGGACAGTCAGTGTACACAGAATCACTGAAACACTGGGACAGTTAGTGTACACAGGGTCACTGATAACACTCACTGGGACAGTCAGTGTACACAGAATCACTGAAACACTGGGACAGTTAAGTGTACACAGGGTCACTGATAACACTCACTGGGACAGTCAGTGTACACAGAATCACTGAAACACTGGGACAGTTAAGTGTACACAGGGTCACTGATAACACTCACTGGGACAGTCAGTGTACACAGAATCACTGAAACACTGGGACAGTTAGTGTACATATGGTCACTGATAACACTCACTGGGACAGTCAGTGTACACAGAATCACTGAAACACTGGGACAGTTAGTGTACACAGGGTCACTGATAACACTCACTGGGACAGTCAGTGTACACAGAATCACTGAAACACTGGGACAGTTAAGTGTACACAGGGTCACTGATAACACTCACTGGGACAGTCAGTGTACACAGAATCTCTGAAACACTGGGACAGTTAAGTGTACACAGGGTCACTGATAACACTCACTGGGACAGTCAGTGTACACAGAATCACTGAAACACTGGGACAGTTAGTGTACATATGGTCACTGATAACACTCACTGGCAGATTCAATGTATACAGAATCATTGATAACACTTACTGGGATGGTCAGTGTACACAAGGTCATTGATAACACTCACTGGGACATTCAGTGTATACAGAGTCACACTCACAGGTTCAGTCAGTGAACACACAATAAAAAATCTCGCAATGCCAGGTTAAAGTCCAACAGGTTTGTTTGGTAGCACAGGCCACTAGCTTTCGGAACACTGCCCCTTCATCAGTTGAGTGGGAGCTCTGTTCACAAACAGAGCATGTAAAAATACAAACTCAATTTACAAAATAATGGTTGGAATGCGAGTCTTTACAGGTAATCAAGTCTTAAAGGTACAAACAATGTGAGTGGAGAGAGGGTTAAGCAGAGGTTAAAGAGATGTGTATTGTATTAATGTGTGTGTATTATCAAAGAATAGAACATAGAACATAGAACATAGAACACTACAGCACAGAACAGGCCCTTCGGCCTTCGATGTTGTGCCGACCAAAATAAAAAGCAATGCCCCTCCAAACTAAACCATTCCCTTCTCTTCCATATACTTATCAACTAACCTCTTAAACGCCACCAAACTTGGCGCATCTACAACTGCTGCAGGCAGGGCATTCCACTCCCGAACCACCCTTTGGGTAAAGAACCTACCTCTGATATCCGTCCTATAACTATCACCCCTTAATTTAAAGCTGTTTCTTTAATTTAAAGAATAGTCAATGGTGAGTCTGATGGTGGGGTAGAAGTTGTTGATGTTATCATATAGCTGTTTCAGTGATCGTTCACCATGAGTCTACATAAAGAAAATGTCATCAATGTATAGCATCAGTTGAATGTCCTGTGTGGTAAAGAGATCTTCGTTCGAACCTGTGTGTGAAGATGTTGGCATATTGAGGTGCAAATTTGCTCCCCATGGCTGATGCGTGTGTCTGGATGAAGAACTGATTGTTGAAGGTGAAGACATTGGTCCAGGATGAAGCGGGTGAGTTGTAAAATTGCATCTGGAGATTAGCAGTTGTCAGCGTTGAGTACTGAGGTAGCAACATATTCCATCCCATCATCAAACTCACCATGGACTACTCTCCGGAATCGGTTGCATTCTTGGACACACGCATCTCCACCATGACGGTCACCTTAATACTTTGCTGTACCGCAAGCCCATAGATAAACTCACAATGCTCCACTTCTCAAACTTCCATTCTAAACATGTTAAAAAAGCTAAACCCTACGGACAAGCCCCCCATATACACAGGATTTGCTCAGATGAGGAGGATCACAACAGACACCTCCAGATGCTGAAAGATGCCCTCATAACAGCAGGATACGATACTCAATTCAGCGATCAACAGTTCCAAAGTGCTACAGCAAAATCTGCTCCAAACTTCTCAGAAGACAAACACAGGACGCGGTGGACAGAATACCCTTCATCGTCCAATACTTCCCCGGAGCGGAGAAGCTACAACATCTTCTCTGGAATCTTCAGCATGTCATTGATGAGGATGAACATCTCAGCAAGGCCATCCCCACACCGCCACTTCTTGCCTTCAAACAAGTGCACAATCTCAAACAGACCATTGTCTGCAGCAAACTACCCAGCCTTCAGGAGAACAGTGACCACAATACCACACAACCCTGCCACAGCAACCTTTGCAAGAAGTGCCAGATCATCGACACGGATGCCATCATCTCGTGTGAGAATACCATCCAACAGGTACATGGTACATACTCTTGCAACTCGGGCAACGTTATCTACCTTTACGTTGCAGGACAGGATGTCCCGAGGCATGGTACATTGGGGAGACCATGCAGACACTACGACAACAGATGAATGAACACCGCTCGACAATCACCAGACAAGAGTGTTCTCTTCCTCTTGGGGAACACTTCAGCAGTCACGGGCATTCAGCCTCTGATCTTCAGGTAAGCATTCTCCAAAGCGGCCTTCACAACACACGACAACGCAGAGTCGCTGAGCAGAAACTGATAGCCAAGTTCTGCACACATGAGGACAGCCTCAACCAGGATCTTGGATTCATATTGCACTATCTGTAACCCCCATGAGTTGCTTAGGCTTGCAAAATCTCACTAACTGTCCTGCCTGGAGACAATACACATCTCTTTAACCTGTGCTTAACCCTCTCTCCACTCACATTGACTGTACCTTTAAGACTTGATTACCTGTAAAGACTTGCATTCCAATCATTATTTTATAAATTGAGTTTGTGTCTTTATATGCCCTGTTTGTGAATAGAACTCTCACTCACCCAATGAAGGGGCAGCGCTCCGAAAGCTAGTGGCTTCTGCCACCAAATAAACCTGTTGGACTTTAACCTGATATTGTGAGACTTCTTACTGTGTTTACCCCAATCCAACGCCAGCATCTCCATATCACAGTCAGTGTACATGGAGTCACTGATCACGCTCACTGGCTCATTTGGTGTACACTGAGTCGCCCTCACTGGAACAAGAACTGTACACAAAGTTAATGATAACACTAACTGAAGCAGTCAGTGTACACAAAGTCGATAATAACATTCACTGACATAGTGTACTCAGAGTCACTGATAGCACTCATTGGGACAGTTGATATACACAGAGCCTCACTCACTGGAACAATGTACAGAGAGAGACACTGATAACACTCACTAGGGCAGTCAGTGTACACAGGTTCAGTGATAACACTCACGGACACATTCAATGTACGTAGAGTCAATGAAAGCACTCACTGGGATAATCTGTGTACACAGAGTCACACTCACTAGGACAGTCAGTGTACACAGAGTCAGCGATTACACTCACTGGGACAGTCAGTGTACACAGTCATCAATAACAGTCACTGGGACAGTTAGTGTATACAAGGTCACTGATAACACTCGCTAGTATATTCCGTGTGCACAGGATCAATGATAACACCCCTTGGACTGTCAGTATACACAGTCACTGACAACACTCATTGGCACATTCAGTGTACACACAATCACTGATAACATTCACTGGGACAGTCAATGTACATAGAATTATGATGATACTCACTTGGACAGTCAGTGTACACAGAATCAGTGATAACACTCACTGGGACAGTCAGTGTACACAGAGTTGCTGATTTGCAGAGTTGCAGAGTTGCAGAGTTCCTGAGACAGTCAGTGTACACAGAGTCACATTCACTGGGACAGTCCGTGTACAAAGGGTCAGTGTGTCTATCAATTTCTTCTTGCATTATTTCAGCCAAACACCACTTTCCAGTGATCACAGAAGGTGTCACACTGCTGACTTATAATCGGTCATCCACATCTCGGAGTCTCCAATCACAATCTGGATAAATACACATTGACACTATCTAAGACAAAGCAGCCCGGTTTGATTGCTACACCATCCACAAACCACCCACTCCCTCCACCATTGATGTACCTTCCAAACTCGTGATCAGTACCATCTAAAAGGACAAGGGCAGCAGATACCTGGGAACACCACCACTTAGAGGTGTTACTCCAAGCCAATTGTCATCCTGGGACCTGGAAATATATCGGCCGTTCCTTCACTGTCTCTGCATCAAAATGCTGAAACTCCCTCCCTAACAGCACACTGGGTGTGCCTACACCTCAGGGACCATAGCCATTCAAGAAGGTGGCTCACCACCAAGGAGCAGTTAGGGATGGGCAAAAAATGGTGGTCTAACCAGTGATACCCACAGCTGTGAAAAAACATTCAAAAAACCGGCATACCGAGCGGTGTGCATCAGAAATTCACCCAAAATCTCCAGGAATGCAATGGAATTCCAACAGCAACTTTCACCCAGTGAAATGATCTTCTTCTTCCCATGCCCCACATCGAATGGAATGAGTTCTGCTGACACTGTGTCTATCCAGTGGCTCTGAGATTAAAGCTGGCTCTTTCCAAACATTATCGTGTCAAATTTAAGAATCTGCCAATTGCGATCATTCTGAACATACATGAGCAAGAATTAAGCATGGGAAAGCAGATGTTATTTGCAGCCTAACCCTTACATCTCATTGGGTTGAGATGAATGTGGTTAGTCAAGGACAGCAGGTAAAATTCTGTTAATGGTCCAGACTTTGGTAACACTCTCTGAGCTACCTGATGTCCTTCTCTGTAGTGGCTTATCTGAATAACTATATAGCCAAATGTGTTGTGCTCCCTCAACACTCCACTTTAATCGATAAAAGACAGACCAACCACCCTTGACTTTCAATGGTGTTACCATCACTGAATCCCTCACTGTCAACATCCTTGGGGTTTCCATTGACCAAAAACTCAACTGGACTCACCACATTTACACAATGACTGTAAGAGCAGATCAGAAGCTGGGAATACTACAGCGAATAACTCACTTCCTGACTCCTCAAATCCACCATTTGCGAGGCACGAGTCAGGAGTGTGATGGAATACTCCCCACTTGCCTGGATGGATGCAGCTCCAACAACACTCAAGAAGCTCAACACCATCCAGGACAAAGCAGCCCCACTTGATTGGCACCACATCTACAAATATCCATTCCCTTCATTGCTCAGTAGCAACACTGTGTACTATTTACCAGAGGCATTGCAGTAATTCACTAAAGATCCTTAGACAGCCTATTCCAAACCCCCAATCCGAATTATAGAACAAGAAGATCTAGGGATATCATAAGGCCGTAAGACATTGGAGCAGAATTCAGCCACTCGGCCCATCGAATCTGCTTCACCATTCAATCATATTTTTCTCATCCCCAATCTCCTGCTTTTTCCTCATAACCCCTAATTCCCTTATTAATCAAGAACCTATTTCTGTCTTAAAGACACTCAATGTTCTGGCCTCTACAGTCTTCTGCGGCAAAGAGTCCCACAGATTCACACTCTCTGGCTAAAGAAATTCCTCCCCATCTCTGTTTTGAAGGAGCATCCCTTTTGCCTGAGGTTGTACCTTCTGGTTCTAAAGTTTCCTACTAGTGGAATCACCCTCTCCACGTCCACTCTATCCAGACCTCTCAGCATCCTATAAGTTTCAATAAGACCCCCCCTTATCCTTCTAAACTACGAGTACACACCCAGAGTCCTCAACTGTTCCTCATGACAAACTCTTCATGCCAGGGACCTTCTCCAGAGTCTTTCCAAGGTCAGCACATATTCAAAACTCCTTGAAAAGTGGAGTCACAGATAGACAGAATGGTAAGAAAGCATTCAGCATGCTTGGTTTCATTGGCCAGAACATTGAAAGGTAATCCTACGTATGTTTCTGGTCACGTTATTGTAGAATATTATTCAACTAAAAAGAGTGCGGAAAAGATTTACTAGGATAATACCGGGACTTGTGGTTTGAATTCTAAGAAGAGACAGGATAGACTGGGACTTTGTTCTGTGGAGCACAGGAGGCTGAGGGGTGATCTTATAGAATAATAAGGGGCAATAATCAGGTTGACAGGCAGTATATTTTCCCAGAGGTAGGGGAGTCACAAACTAAAGGGAATATTTGTAAGGTGAGATGGGAGAGATACAAAAGGGTCCAGTGAGGCCTTTTGTTCCAGACACTCACCAGGTGGTGTCTGGAACAAGCTGCCAGAGGTAGTAGTCAAAGTGGGTACAATTTTGTCTTTTAAAAAACATTTAGGTGGATATAGAGGGATGTGGGCCAAACGCCGATAATTGGAACTATCTTGGTGATACAAAAAAGAGTGGCGTGGGTACGTTAGGCTGAAGGGGGATTTCCATGCTGTAAATCTCCAAGATTCTATCGACAGGGATAAGGACAGCAGATACATGGGAACACCACCACTTACAGCTTCCCCTCCCAGTCACTCACCATCCTGACTTGGAAAGATATCTCCGTTCCTTCGCAGTCGCTGGGTCAAAATCCTGGAATTCCTTCCCTAACAACATGGATTGCAGTGGTTCAAGAAGGCAGCTCACCACCACATTCAATTGGGACGGGCAATAAATGCTGGCCAGTCAGTAACACCCATGTCCCACGAATGAATAGAAAAAATTGACAGTGCAGCACTCCCCCAGCACTGACCCTCTGACAGTGCGGCACTCCCTCAGCACTGACCCTCTGACAGTGCGGCACTCCCTCAGCACTACCCTCTGACAGTGCGGCACTCCCTCAGCACTGACCCTCTGACAGTGCGCACTCCCTCAGCACTGACCCTCTGACAGTGCGGCACTCCCTCAGCACTGACCCTCTGACAGTGCGGCACTCCCTCAGCACTGACCCTCTGACAGTGCAGCACTCTCAGTACTGACCCTCTGACAGTGCAGCACTCCCTCAGTACTGACCCTCTGACAGTGCAGCACTCCCTCAGTACTGACCCTCTGACAGTGCAGCACTCCCTCAGTACTGACCCTCTGACAGTGCAGCACTCCCTCAGCACTGACCCTCTGACAGTGCAGCACTCCCTCAGCACTGACCCTCTGACAGTGCGGCACTCCCTCAGTACTGACCCTCTGACAGTGCAGCACTCCCTCAGTACTGACCCTCTGACAGTGCAGCACTCCCTCAGTACTGACCCTCTGACAGTGCAGCACTCCCTCAGTACTGACCCTCTGACAGTGCGGCACTCCCTCATACTGACCCCTGACAGTGCAGCACTCCCTCAGTACTGACCCTCTGACAGTGCAGCACTCCCTCAGCACTGACCCTCTGACAGTGCAGCACTCCCTCAGCACTGACCCTCTGACAGTGCAGCACTCCCTCAGTACTGACCCTCTGACAGTGCGGCACTCCCTCAGTACTGACCCTCTGACAGTGCGGCACTCCCTCAGTACTGACCCTCTGACAGTGCGGCACTCCCTCAGTACTGACCCTCTGACAGTGCAGCACTCCCTCAGTACTGACCCTCTGACAGTGCAGCACTCCCTCAGTACTGACCCTCTGACAGTGCGGCACTCCCTCAGTACTGACCCTCTGACAGTGCGGCACTCCTCAGTACTGACCCTCTGACAGTGCGGCACTCCCTCAGTACTGACCCTCTGACAGTGCAGCCTCCCTCAGCACTGACCCTCTGACAGTGCAGCACTCCCTCAGTACTGACCCTCTGACAGTGCAGCACTCCCTCAGTACTGACCCTCTGACAGTGCACACTCCCTCAGTACTGACCCTCTGACAGTGCGCACTCCCTCAGTACTGACTCTGACAGTGCAGCACTCCCTCAGCACTGACCCTCTGACAGTGCGCACTCCCTCAGTACTGACCCTCTGACAGTGCAGCACTCCCTCAGTACTGACCCTCTGACAGTGCAGCACTCCCTCAGTACTGACCCTCTGACAGTGCAGCACTCCCTCAGTACTGACCCTCTGACAGTGCAGCACTCCCTCAGTACTGACCCTCTGACAGTGCAGCACTCCCTCAGCACTGAGCCTCTAACAGTGCGGCACTCCCTCAGTACTGACCCTCTGACAGTGCAGCACTCCCTCAGTACTGACCCTCTGACAGTGCAGCACTCCCTCAGCACTGAATCTCTAACAGTGCGGCACTCCCTCAGTACTGACCCTCTGACAGTGCGGCACTCCCTCAGCACTGACCGTCTGGCAGTGCGGCACTCCCTCAGCACTGACCCTCTAACAGTGTAGCATTCCCTCAGCACTGACCCTCTGGTAGTGCAGCACTCCCTCAGCACTGACCCTCTGACAGTGCAGCACTCCCTCAGCACTGACCCTCTGACAGTGCAGCACTCCCTCAACACTGACCCTCTGACAGTGCGGCACTCCCTCAGCTCTGACCCTCTGACAGTGCGGCACTCCCTCAGTACTGACCCTCTGACAGTGCGGCACTCCCTCAGCACTGACCCTCTGACAGTGCGGCACTCCCTCAGTACTGACCCTCTGACAGTGCAGCACTCCCTCAGCACTGACCCTCTGACAGTGCGGCACTCCCTCAGCACTGACCCTCTGACAGTGCGGCACTCCCTCAGCACTGACCCTCTGACAGTGCAGCACTCCCTCAGCACTAGTCTCCTGACAGTGCGGCACTCCCTCAGTACTGACCCTCTGACAGTGCGGCACTCCCTCAGCACTGACCCTCTGACAGTGCAGCACTCCCTCAGTACTGACCCTCTGACAGTGCGGCACTCCCTCAGCACTGACCCTCTGACAGTGCGGCACTCCCTCAGTACTGACCCTCTGACAGTGCGGCACTCCCTCAGCACTGACCCTCTGACAGTGCGGCACTCCCTCAGCACTGACCCTCTGACAGTGCGGCACTCCCTCAGCACTGACCCTCTGACAGTGCGGCACTCCCTCAGCACTGACCCTCTGACAGTGCAGCACTCCCTCAGCACTGACCCTGACAGTGCAGCATCAGCATGACCCTCTGACAGTGCAGCACTCCCTCAGTACTGACCCTCTGACAGTGCGCAGCACTCCCTCAGTACTGACCCTCTGACAGTGCGGCACTCCCTCAGCACTGACCCTCTGACAGTGCAGCACTCCCTCAGCACTGACCCTCTGACAGTGCGGCACTCCCTCAGTACTGACCCTCTAACAGTGCAGCACTCCCTCAGCACTGACCCTCTAACAGTGCAGCACTCCCTCGGTACTGACTCTCTGATAGTGGGAGGAATTACCCACTAGGGAGGAATTAAGTGGAATCTTTCTCGCAGGGCAAATTGTTTGTGGGAATCCTTTAACCTTATTTCCTCTGCTGAGTTTCGTCTCCATCCCTTACAGTCTCTTTCAGCTCCTTGCCAAAATCAATTTGACTCTAAATGCCCTAACTTCCTGCCCCATTGTTCCCAGAGAGTCTGACTTGTGTAGTCGGAGTCCCCCCACGGCCGGAGTGGAGCCCTCAATATTTCAAGGGATTGTTAAGAATTTGGAGGAGACACCAATTATTGTACCCTAATGTCCCCTTAGCCATTCCCACCTGGCTGAGAAACTAGTTGGGGGGAACTTAAGGGGTGGGAGGGTCAGTGCATGGGGTGAGGGTGGGGTGAGAGTGGAGGGTGGAGCAATTGTGTGGCGGCTGGAGCAAGGATGGGAGAGTGGGGCAGGGGCAGAGGTGCAGGGCGAGGCTGGGGACTAGGGTGAGGATGGCAGGAGCGGAGTGAGGGGGGGTGGGTGAGACTGAGGGGGTCAGGATTTGAGAAACTAGTGGAGGGAATGTAAAGGGGTAAGTCTGACCTAAGTGTGAGTGTGCGTGTGTGTACCTGTAGAGTGTCTTTGAGTGAGTGTGTGTGTATGTGTGACTGCCTGACTGAGTGTTTGAGAGAGACTGTGTATAAGGAAGTGCCTTCAAATGTGTCTTTGAGAGAGTCTGTGAGTGTATGTGTGTGAGAATGTGTGTTTGACGGACTGTGTGAGAGTGTCTGTTTGAGAGAGTGTGTGAGAGAATGCATGTGTGAGAGAGTGTGACAATCTGTCTGAGAGTATGTGTGAGAGACACTACGTGTGACAGTGTCTGTTTGAGTGTGTGTGTGTATGTATGTGAGAGTGTGTGTGCTTGTAAGACTGAGTGTGTGAGAGAGAGTGCGTGTGTGTGTGTGAGACTGAACGTGTGACTGTGTGTGTGTGTGAGAGAGAGAGAGTATGTGTGTCTGTGTGTGTAAGAGAGAGAGTGCGTGTGAGTGTGTGTTTGAGCGTGTGAGAATATGTGTGTATGAAAGAGTTTGTATGTGTTTGAGAACGTCTGTTTGCGAGTGTATTGTGTCTGTGTTCCTGTCTCCTAACCCCCCTCCTCCTCCCTTACACCCACCTGCCTCACCCCCGAAAAAAATGATCCTGTCTGTGTTAATGTGGAGGTCGGAGAGACTCCAGGAATACACTGCAGCAAGTGTTGAAGTGAATTTTTCGCTGTATCTTTCCCGGACCTGCTTCCAATCAGAGTAAAGGATTTTTTTTGTTTCATCTGTGGGGATGCCTCTGGTGTTATCCAATACACCAAAGACAGTGCGAGCGAGAGAGAGGGAGAGTTACTTTAATCATCTTGTACATAACTCTCACTGCCTCACTGCCCCAGGCCTGCGAGTAATATCAGGAGTGTGTTAACTCCCTAAAGTATTTATGGATCATAACAAGTAGCGACAATCTTTATAGCACTGACCTCCAGCATTCCTGAATAATGTTCTTGCAGAAAAGGCCTAGTTATCGCACTGTAAACCTACGATTTTATTGTGATATTAATTGCCTCCTGTGCAGGAAGATGGCATCCGAAATTGAATATTGATTTGTGTCTGAGCGAAGGGTTAACCAGAATTAGCCTCCCTTCTCTCTCCCTCGGAGTCTATGTAAATCAAACAGAGTCCTCTCAGCAATTTACAGGGATTAAACAAATATCAGCTCAAGACAGTGTGTGTGTGTGTGTGTGTGCGTGCATGCAGAGCCCCTGCCCCCCCCAACACCCTGCCTCACTCCACTGCTTCCTCACCACCCAACTCCCCCTGCCTTTGATAATTTAAATGAGTGACTCTCTCTCTCTCTCTCTCTCTGCCCTCACCTCAACTCATCTCCACTGCCCCGTGTCCTAATTTGCACCCACCAGCCTCAACTGCCCTCTCTATCTCTATAACCTCCTCCAGCCCCTACAGCCCTCCCTATCTCTGTAACCTCCTCCAGCCCCTACCTTTCCCTATCTCTGTAACCTCCTCCAGACCCTACAGCCCTCCCTATCTCTGTAACCTCCTCCAGACCCTACAGCCCTCCCTATCTCTGTAACCTCCTCCAGCCCTACACCTTTCCCTATCTCTGTAACCTCCTCCAGACCCTACAGCCCTCCCTATCTCTGTAACCTCCTCCAGCCCCTATACCCCACCCTATCACTGTAACCTCCTCCAACCTTGACAACCCTCTCTATCATGTAATCTCCTCCAGCCCCTACAACTCAAGCTGTCTCTATGACTTCCTCCAGCCTCGACAACCCTCCTGATCTCTGTAACGTCCTCCAGCCTCGACAATGTTCCCTACCTCTGTAACCTTCTCCAATTCACACAACCCTCCCTATCTCTGTAAAATCCTCCAGCCACGACAATCCTCCTCATCTCTGTAACCTCCTCCAGCCTTGATAACCCTCAGTATCTCTATAATATCCTCCAGCCCTCCCTATCTCTGTAACCTCCTCAGCCTCGACAACCCTTGTATCTCTATAACTTCCTCCAGCCCCTACAACCTTCCCTATCTCTATAACCTTGTCCAGACCCTACAACCCTCCCTATCCCTGTAACCTCCTCCAGCCCCTACTACTCTCCCTATCTCTGTAACCTCCTCCAGCCCCTACAGCCCTCCCTATCCCTGTAACCTCCTCCAGCCTCCACAACCATCCTTATCACTGTAACCTACTCCAGCCTCAGTAACACTCCCTATCTCTGTAACCTCCTCCAGCCCCTACAGCTCTCCCTATCCCTGTAACCTCCTCCAGCCTCCACAACCATCCTTATCACTGTAACCTACTCCAGCCTCAGTAACACTCCCTATCTCAGTAATCTCCTCCAGTCCCTAAAATCCTCCCTATTTGTAACCACTTCCAGCCCCTACAACCCTCCCTATCTCTGTAACCTCCTCCAGCCCCCATAACCCTCCCTATCTCTGTAACAAGCTCACACACGCCTCCTGAACTCTGTAACCTCCTTCAGCAGCTACAACTATATCTGTAAACTATTGTGTTGGAGTTAAAGGTGATGATGATGATGATGATGAGAAGGAGGGGATCGTTGTGACTGGAACAAGCTCCTGGCTTCCTCATGTTTCCCTACAGCCTCGGATTCCGTGTGTCCCCTCAATCATTCTTGGCTCAACATCAAACATCCTGCCCATGTTGCACATATTCGACAACACAGGAACAGCAGGAGGCCATTCAGCCCCTCGAACCTGTTACACAGGAACAGGAGGAGGCTATTCAGCCCCTCGACCCTGTTATACAGGAACAGGAGGAGGCCAGTCAGCCCCTATATCCTGTTATAAAGACACAGGAGGAGGCCATTCAGCCCCTCGAACCTGTTACACAGGAACAGGAGGAGGCCATTCAGCCCCTCGACCCTGTTATACAGGAACAGGAGGAGGCCATTCAGCCCCTATATCCTGTTATAAAGACACAGGAGGAGGCCATTCAGCCCCTCGACCCTGTTATACACGAACAGGAGGAGGCCATTCAGCCCCTCGACCCTGTTATACACGAACAGGAGGAGGCCATTCAGCCCCTCGACCCTGTTATACAGGAACAGGAGGAGGCCATTCAAACCTTCTATTTTGATACATAGGGACAGGAAGAGTCTCCTTGATGAGGAGGCCATTCAGCCCCTCAATCCTGTCCCACCATTCACTTATTCAGTCCCAGCTGATTTATATCCCAACTCCGTCAAGCCATCTCGGCTCCTTGATGTGTAAACCTCTGAGCAGGCCCCAATCCCTCACTCCTGAAATGGTCAATAAAGCCCCCAGAACTGACAGCTTTTTATCTGGGCCCGGGGGTGGGGGGAGAGAGAGTTCCAGATTTTCTCCCCCCCACCCCACCCCCGTCTGTGTGTGTGTGAAAGAAAGCGCTTCCCAAAATCACCCTCTCAATGGCCTAATTCTTATTTTAAGGTCGTAACTGCCTCAACCCCCTCAACCAACCCCACCCCCTACTTGTCCCAATCTCCCTGCTCCCCTCCCCCATACATATGACCATTTCTCCAAATCTACTCAAGTCCAATAATCCCCTTATTGATGAGGTGACCCCCCCCCCACAACCCCTCTCCGCCCTCCAATGCCCCCCACCCTGTCATTATCCTTCCAAACACAACGCAGGACGTGCCGAATCTATGTGACGTAGACACCCAGCATCATGAGATGTTGGATAACTTGGTTTGTTCTCGCTGGGAAGTTGAGGAGGTGACGGGATATAGATTTACAAGGTTATCAGCGGCAAGGACAGAGTTCACATCCTAGGGTAGAAAGTCAAGTTCTCGGGGACAAGTTTAAAGGGTGCCTGGAGAGGTGGTGGGAGCAGGTACAATAGCGGTATTTAATAGGCAACTAAATACATATATGAATAGAATGGGAAGGATACGGGCTCCATCAGTGCGTACAGGTTTAGTTTAGGCAGACTTCATGATCAGCACAGGCTCGGAGGGCCACAGAGCCTGCTCCTGTGCTATAGTTTTCTTTGACCCTCACACTGGTGACGTGCCACCCTTGTGAAATGTCGGTCTTTACCCCAACCCTTTCTCTCTCCCCAGAAATTATTCTCAACCTTCAGCAATACATATAAACATAAGAACAGGAGCAGGCCATTCGGCCCCTCGAGCCTGTGCTATCATTCAATAAGATTGCCAAGGATATAAATATAACCTCAACCCCACACTCCAGCCCACCAGCCGATAACCTTTCCTCCCCTTGTCAATCAGGACTCTGTCTTAAAAAATACACTCAAAAACTCTTCCTCAACTGCCCTTTTAAGAATCCAAGTTTACAAGACTAAAATATAGACACTGAAAAGTACAAATGGCTCAAGAGGGAAGAAATAGCATTGAATTCATCAGGAAATCTGTTTAAAGAAGAATGATTGAGCTTAGAGGGAAGATAAGGTCCTTATTCATCCAAAAATATTCATAATATTACTAATTACAAAATTCAGTACCTGGTGATCATGATACCATGATCTGTGTACGTGGAATGCATGGTTACATTTTATGAGTATTCGATCAGGTAAATGGGCCTGAAAAGGTACCTTCACCTGCACTAACATCCTTTACCTCAATTCGGCAAAAACATAATTTAAGAATATCACAAAAGAAATAAGAATCCTGTGAACAGTTTGTTTTGCAACACAACAAATTAGAGTGGTGCCCAAATGCTTCAAATTCTTCTTTTCCGTTTCACAGCGGAAGCATTAACAGATTTATTTCAAAGGCTTTAGTACTTTGCAGACTCATGACTCTCGGGGAGAAAAGAATTTCTCCTCAACTCCATCTTAAATGGGTGGCCCCCTTATTTTTTAAACAATGCCCCCCCCCTCCCTCCCCCCCCCCCCCCCCCCCCCCCCCCCGCCTCCCCCAATTCTAGATTCTCCCACAAGAGAAAACATGGTCTCCGCATCCATTCTGTCAATACCCCTCACGGGGAAGTAGGGGGGGCGGTGGAGGGGGAGATTTCTCCAGGTGGCAAACAGCATGGGCACTCATCGCTGCCATCCAAGAAGTGGGAGAGAGCTCGATCAAAGACCCTCGTCCCTTCTATTAGGCTGATCTTGCCCAACCAGATTGGATCCCACACATGCAGGGGGGCACGGTCAGAGTAACGGCGGAGCAGGGCGAGGTTGTTCGGTCCATCAAGCCTGCCTGCTATGTGACTAGCTCTTCAGCTGACCTATCTTGACACTATTTCCCACACCATCCCCCTAATCCCGACTACCATTAGCATCTGGGAGGCTATCGATCTCAGTGACCGAGCTTCCACGGCCCTCCGGCGCAGAGATTTCAGAAGATTTACCATCCCTCAAGTAAAGAAATCCCTCCCCTTCTCACTCCAAAATGTCCGAGCTCTTGCCCATACATTGTCCCGCCTGGTTTCTCAATCCCTCCACAGTCAGGGAGAAATCTCGCTCCTTCATCTACCAAGTCGAACCCTGGAGGAATTCCGTACGTTTGAATGAGATCACCTCTCATTCTTCAAAACTCTAAAAAATCCAGACCCAGTCTCCACAAGCTCCCCTCGGAGGACAATCCCACCATCCCAGGAATCAGTCTGGTGATCCTCTGCCGCACTCTCTCCATGGCAATTACATCCTTCCACAGGTATCGGGATTACCAGTATCCTCCCACAGTCTGAAAGCCCTGCATTGACCCGAACAGGCACCAGAGTGTGGCGACTAGGGGAATTTCACAGTAACTTGATTGCAGTGTTAATGTAAGCCTTACTTGTGACTAATAAAACATTTTGACTAAACTGTACACCAAGGTGCAGTCTCACCAAGGCCCTGTACAAGACATCTTCAGTCCTGTACTCCAATCCTCTCGAGATGAAGGCTAATGTACCACTTGTCTCAAGTCATCTAAGCATAGCTGACAACACACAGCGTTACGAGCAGTATGTGAGCTGGTGTTGACTACATTTCATTAACATCGAGCTTACATAAGTCTTCGTTTCTCAGAAGGAGATTATGGTGATGATTTTATCACACAGATTTTACAAATCAATGCAGCAGGTTTGTAGGAGATATGAGAGAGCCGGGGGAGGGTTGGGGGGGCGGGTTCTGGTCTGCACATGGCCCCCACCCCCCAATCCAAAGTAACGGGGGTTGACCCTTACCTCCCCTGTGAAAGGGGGGACTGAACAGGCCATAGTTCAAAGGTCACATTCGTCCGCAACACCCACATCCCAGGAAAGATTAAAGAAATTGTTTTGGTAACATAAAAATATACTTTGTTCCTGGCATGTTTGAATATATCTACAATAGTTCATTTCAAACATCTGGAAAAATTCATTTTATTTAGTGGAAAAAGCAGGAAAATATTTATTGTGAGTTGCTGTTGTCCTCCTGCTGATTTTGTTTCGCGATGATAAGCGGTGAGAGAGGATTGAAAAGTGATCCATCGTGTCTTCAGCCTTGCTTAAGTATTCCGTGGAGTACTAAATATTTGACAGCTAATGGTATATGAGTGTGTGTGTGTGTGTGTGTGTGTGTGTGTCACAGTGTCAGGAACCTAAATTTAATTCGGGCCTCTGGCAATTGTGTGGAATTTGCATGTTCTCCCTGTGTCTGTGCGTGTTTCCTCCGGGTGCTCTGGTTTCCTCCCATAGTCCAAAGATGTGCAGGGTTAGGGAGATTGTCTGTGCTAAATTGTCCCTTAGCATCCAAAGATGTGCAGGTTAGGGGGATTAGCCCAGGTAACTTGTTCCTTAGTGACCAAAGACATGCAGGTTAGGGGGATTGTCCATAGTAACTTGTTCCTTACTGATCAAAGACGTGCAGGTTAGGGGGATTGACCATGGTAAATTGGCCCTTAGTGATCAAAGACGTGCAGGTTAGGGGGAATTTGCCATGGTAAATTGGCCCTTAGTGACCAAAGATGTGCAGCTTAGGGGGAATTGGCCATGGTAACTTTTCCTTAGTGACCAAAGATGTACAGGTTAGAGGGATTAGCAGAGTAAGTGTTTGGGGTTATGGGCATAGGCCAAGGATGGATCTGGGTAAGATCCTTTGTCACAGAATCAGTGCAAACTCGATGGAGTGAATGCTTCACTCTGCACTGTAGGGATTCTATGGTTCTATGATATATATAAGAAACTGCAAAAATACAAAGATGGATTTGTAGAGCCGCATAGGACTAGAAATGGCTTACTAGATAGATTGAAATATGATGAGAGAAGGTCGCATAAGAGAATAAAAGAAATATTTACATTGATATCACCTTTTTCTCAACTACGAGATGTCACAGAGAGCTTTACAGCCAGTTAGGGTACTTTTCTGAAGTGCGGTCTTTGTAACGCAGAAAGCACATCAGCCGATCTGCACACAGAAATATCCCCCAAACAGCTGGATAAAAGAGATGTCTTGTCAAAACTTTTCATCTTGTACTCATCAGAAGACAGTCCCATGCAAGGGGCATGCCATGTGATAATAGGCCAGCCAATTGGTGGTGTGGATTGAGAGATTAATATGGGCACCAGGGGATAATACCCCCCCTTCCCCTCCTCCAAGCCCCTTCAAAAAGCTCCCTGGGTTTGTTTACAGCAGCCCGGTGGATCCTCAGTTTAAAGTCCCATCTGAAAGATGATACTCTTAGCAGTGCAGCACTGTCCTCAGGACTGCACTGGGATGTCAGCCCTGAGAGAATGCTACCAACTGTGCTGCAGAGTTCAAATAATAAAGCACCAATTCACAACATGAAATTCCCCCTCTGCAGAACTCAGGGATCGCATGGCCACATTCTCAATTCCATTGTGTCGACAAATATTAAATGGACAAAAGCAGCCAACATTGCATTAAAAGAGTCGCGATATCTGTAGGCTATAACCCACCTAAGGTTCTTAATTGCAGCCCTTCATCATAAATAAAGTCACTCAGCATTTCATCAGAAGTGCAGTGGCACAGTGGCTGGCACTGCTGCCTCACAGCACCAGGGACCCAGGTTCAATTCCAGTCTTGCGAGACTGTCTGTGTGGAGTTTGCACATTCTCTCCCTGTGGGTTTCCTCCAGCTACTCTGATTTTCTCCCACACTGCAAAGATGTGAAGATTAGGTGCATCGACCGTGCTAAATTGGCTCTTAGTGTCCAAAGATGTGTAAGTTAGGTAGATTGGCCTTGCTAAATTGACCTTAGTGTCCAAAATCGTGTAGATTAGGTGAATTGGCCATGCTACATTGCCCCTTTGTATCCAAAGATGTTCAGGTTAGGTAGATTGGCTGTGCTAAATTGACCCTTAATATCCAAAGATGTTCAGGTTAGGTGGATTGGCCATGCTAAATTACCTCTTAGTGTCCAAAGATGTAGCCGTTAGGTGGATTGTGTGACCACATCTAGAGTACTGAGTACAGTTTTGGTCCCCTTACTTGAACAAGAACATAAATACATTTGAGGTGGTTCAGAGAAAGCTGATTGATTCCAGGAATGTGTAGATAATTGGGATTAGCAAGGTTATATATGGGCTACGGAGATAGGGCCTGGATAGAGAGTCGGCGCAAACTCGATTGGCCAAATGCCTTCCTTCTACACGTTAGGGATTCTATTCAATGATTCAAAGAAGGACTTGTCTTATGAAAAAAGATTGGGCAGTTTAAGCCTCTACTCACTGGGGTTTAGAAGAATGAGGGAAGATCTAATTGAGGTGTATGAGATAGGATAGAATCCCTAAAGACAGCAGAGGTCATTCGGCCCATCGAACCTGCACTAACAACAATCCACACATAGCCCCTATCCCTGTAACACCATATATTACCCTGCTAATTCCCCCTAACCTGCACATCTTGGGACACTGAGGGATAATTTGGCATGGCTAATCCACGGAATCTGCACATCTTTGGACTGTGGGAGAAAACCAGAGACCTGGAGGTAACCCACACACATGGGGACAATGTGTAAACTTGCTTACAGTCCCCCAAGGCTGGAATTGAAACCAGGTCCCTGGTGCTGTGAGGCAGCATTGCTAACTCCTGTGCTACCATATCACCCACTAAAAGGGACTGACATAGTTGGTGTGGAGTGGATTTTTTTCCTTGTTGGACATTCTAGAATGAGA
This sequence comes from Sphyrna mokarran, assembly GCA_024679065.1. Taxonomy (NCBI): domain Eukaryota; kingdom Metazoa; phylum Chordata; class Chondrichthyes; order Carcharhiniformes; family Carcharhinidae; genus Sphyrna; species Sphyrna mokarran. The sequence continues at coordinate 7,784,532 of JAGIQG010000016.1, read as the reverse complement.
GGTTATGGTTTTAGGCTAAGGAATGACATATTTAAGTGAAGGAGTGGCAGATCACCCCCTTCCCACCTTGCCAGGTTTGAGTCTACACGTGACTCCTGTCACCCTTCCAGCAAGGCTGCCGTCAGAAGCAGCGACTCCATTTCCCCACAGACAAAAAGGAATTTCTGCCTTTTGGATGGTTACTCAGGGTCAAAAGACAACAAAGGAAGTTAGGGCTGCTATTTGACTGCATAAGGACTCGTGTTAGGAAGGAGATTTCTTTTCTAAAATTTCTGTAAAGCAACTCTCGCACAAAAATGGAAGGACTGGAACGGTGAGTTTCACTCCAGTTAGAATCATAGAATAGAATCATAAAATCCTGACAGTGCATTAGGAGGCCATTCGGCCCATTGAGCTTTCATCGATAACAATCCCACCCCAATCCCCCTAACGTCAAATATTTAACCAGCCAATCCCCTTGACACTAAGGGACAATTTATCACGGTCAATCAACCTAACCTATGCATCTTTGGACTGTGAGAGAAACCGGAGCACTCAGGGGAAACCCACGCAGACACTGGGAGTATGTGCAAACTCCATACAGACAGTTATCTGAGGCAGGATCTGAACCCTGGATCCCTGGCGCTGTGAGGCAGCAGTGTTAACCACTGTGCCCCCGTATTGCCCCAGTTAGAATCATAGAATCCTACAGTACAGAAGGAGGCCCATCATGTCTGAACTGACCACAATCTCACCCAGATCCCATCCCCACAATCCCCTACATTTGCCCTAGCTAGTCTCCAATTCACCTAACCTGCACGTCTTTGGACTGTGGGAGGAAACCAGAGCACCCAGAGGAAACTCACACAGACACAGATACTTTTGGATGGACCGACCTCACATTAAGTTGGTCTTTCTCTACACCCTAGCTATGTTTGCAATACTAAATTCTGCACTCTCTTATTTCTTTCTCTATGAATGGTGTGGCAGACAAGAAACAATACTTTTCACTGTATGCTTGACAATAATAAATCAATTCAAAGAGAGAACATACAAATTCCACACAGACAGGGACCCAAGACTGGAATCAAACCAGGTCCCTGGTGCTGTGAGGCTGCAGTGCTAATCACTGTGCCGCCCCAGCTGGTGATAAGTAAATTCTGGAGTGGGTTGTGCAGAGGAAGAATTTTGTTTTGTTTTGCTTTTGTTCAACGTGTAGATTTGCTCAGGGATCTGGAGAACACACAAAGTGCAGTCGGAGATGAGAAAATTGGAGGTAATGGATATTGGAAATGAGGGTCCGATCAACATGCTCCAGGAATGACTGAAGGAGAAAGTGACCCTAAACACAAGAAGAGGAAAAGTCTGGTGCTCAGATAAGTTTGAGACGGGGACTGAGCGAGGCTCGGGAAAAGCCAATGGCCCGGGCGGTAAAATGTGGTAAGTCATTTAAAAGGGAACAGAAAATCCCACCGGTGTGAGGAGCTGGAAAAATTCTACCATCACCAGCGATGGTGCCAAGATTCAATAATGGCGACAGATCAACCAACAAAACCTTCTCTTGCTTTTCCCTTTGCTCTCCGTTTCTGTTTTCTTCCCCTCTCTCCATCCGATCTCTCTTTCCCTCTCTTTATTTCTTTTTCTGTAAATGATCTAAGTCTGATTCATTCCATTTTCTTCTAATTGGGAATAATTTTCCTGGCCCACCTGCCCTGGGAATCGTAGTGGGTGAGATATGGACCATGCACTGTAATGTTGAGCTCGGACTGGATTTTCCCATTTTGGGGCGAATGCAGCTGGAATAGCCCATCCATAGATGGATGGGCTATTCCATCTTTCTAACGCCTCGTTAGAAAGGAGGCGGCTAAGAGGGGACCTAATCGAAACATATAAGATGATTAGAGGTTTAGATAGGGTGGATAGTGATAGCCTTTTTCCTAGGATGGAAAAAGCTAGCACGAGGGGACACAGCTTTAAATTAAGGGGTGATAGTTATAGGACGGATATCAGAGGTAGGTTCTTTACCCAAAGGGTGGTTCGGGAGTGGAATGCCCTGCCTGCAGCAGTTGTAGATGCGCCAAGTTTGGTGGCGTTTAAGAGGTTAGTTGATAAGTATATGGAAGAGAAGGGAATGGTTTAGTTTGGAGGGCCATTGCTTTTTATATTGGTCGGCGCAACATCGAAGGCCGAAGGGCCTGTTCTGTGCTGTAATGTTCTATGTTCTATGTTCTATAGTGTCATATAGATCTACAAGGCCCTTCAACCCATCGCATCTGTGGCAGTCAAGGACAAACCACCTTTCAATTCTAATCCTATTTTCCAGCACTTGACCCACAACCTTGTATGCCTGGGCAGCATAAGTGCACATCTTAACGCTTATCATAATAGACCGTAAAATCCCTACACTGTGGAAGGAGGCCATTTCAGCCCATTGGATCTGCGCCGACCACAATCCCACCCAGGCGCTATTCCTGTAACCGCATATTCACCCTACTAATCCCCTGGCACTAGGGTCAATTTAGTATGGCCAATCCCTCTAACCTGCACATCTTTTGTACTGTGGGTGGAAATTGGAGCACCCAGGGAAACCCATGCAGACACAGGAGAATGTGCAAACTCCACACAAACAGACACCCGAGGCTGGAATTGAACCCGGGTTCCTGACACTATGAGGCAGCAATGTTAACCACTGCGCCACCGTGCCACTTTTAAATGTTACGAGCGTCTCTGCTTCCACCACTCTTTCTAGCTGTGAGTTCTAGATTGCTAACACCCCCCAGTGAAAATGATTTTTCTCACATCTCTTTTAAACCTCCTGTCCCCTTACCTTAAATCCCATGGTCACTGATCACTCACCCAAGAGGAAAGATTCCTTCTGGCCTGTTCTATCAATGCTCCTTATGATTTTATACATCTCAATCATGTGCCCCCCTGTCAGTCTCCTCTGTTCCAAGGAAAACCACCACAATCTCCCTTCAGAAATAAAATCTCCAGTCCAGGAAACATCCTGGTAAATCTCCTCTCTACTCTTTCCAGTGCTACCACACCTCACTGATAATGTGGATTTCAGAACTGCACACAGTACTCCAGCTGTGACCTGATCAATGTTTAATATAGTTTGTGCATAACCTTATTCTCTTAAACTCTATGCTTCAGCTAATGAAGGCAAGTGCCTTCTTAACCACTTTACCCAATGTCCTGCTACTTTAAGGGACCAATGTACATGATACCAAGGTTCCTCTGATCCTCTCCTCTATATCAGAGAGACCGAGCATAGACTGGGTGATCGCTTTGCTGAGCACATTCGGGCGGTGCACAATCGGGATCCTGACCTTCCTGCTGCTTGCTGTTTTAACATACCATCCTGCTCCCATGTCTATCTTTGGCCTGCTGCAATGTTCCCATGAAGCTCAACGCAAACTAGAGGAACACATCTCATCTTCTGGTGTTTTACAGCCTTCCAGTCTCAATATCAAATTCAATAACTTCAGATGATTAGCTCTATCTCACCTCAACCTCATTTGCTTTCATTTTATTTATTTTTAACTTGTCCTCTACCTTTTAGTTCTTTACTGTCTTTATTTGCTTCCCCCACACTCTTTCCCCCTATTTTATCCTCCATTTCCATACCTATCCTCCCCCTTTGCTTTCCCTCTTTTTCCAATTTTACCTCTGCCCAGGTAAAATTGCACCCTCCTCCCCTCAGTTTACCCTCTGATTTCAGATTCTCTGCTGTTTGGCCATTCTCTTTATGGACTGCCATTCACAGCCTTCTCCCTTGTTTTTGCGGCTATAACTCATCTTTCATTCCTTCCCTCTGTAATACAAACATCTCCCACTTTCTGTGTCTTTTTGCTTTGACAAAGGGTCATTGTAATATCAGTTCTTTTCTCTCCACGCAGATGCTGCCAGACCTGCTGAGAGTTTCCAGCATTTTCTCTTTTGGTTTCAGACTCCTGCATCGGCAGTAATTTGCTTTCATCTCTCCGATGCTCGGTGCTTTCCAGAATCCTGCCGTTCATCATATATTGCCTCGTCTTGTTTGTCCTGCCCAAGTGCATCATCTCACACTTATCCGGATTCAATTCTATTTGCCACTGGTCAGTCTATCTGACCAGCCCGTCTATATCCTCTTGTAATCGAAGACTACAGTTTTTACCACCCCATCAAGTTTTCTATCATCTGCAAACTTACACTCCTTACACTCAAATCTAAATCACTCACATAAACCCCAAAGAGCAACTCCCTATTCTTCAGTCTGACTGTGTTGAGGGCTTAGGCTTCTGTTGTCATCAGCTATCCCATTACCTCATCCCTTTTTACCAGTCCATGGTTACGATGAGTTAGGGAGCAAACACTTATGGATTGAGGATTGAGAAGGGAAAGATTTAACTGTTGGGGCACGTGGCCAGATATCCCAGCTAGTGGAGAACATGCCCCTGTCTTCATCAATGGGGATGAAATGGGAATGATCGAGAGCTTCATATTTTACGTCCTGGCTCCCCCCAAGCTGACGCTATAGTTAAGAAAGCTCACCAATGTTTCTACTTTCTCAGAAGGCTAAGGAAACTTGGCATGTCCACTCCAACTCTCACCAACTTTTACAGATGCACCATAGAAAGCATTCTTTCTGGTTGTATCATAGCTTGTTATGGTTCCTGTTCTGCCCAAGACCGCAAGAAACTACGAAGCATTTTGAATGTAGCCCAGCCCATTCATTGAATCTGTCTACACTTCCCTCTGTCTCAAAAAAACAGCCAGCATAATTAAGGACCCCACGCACCCCCAACTATCTTCAAGCTTCTTCTGTTGGGAAAAAGATACAAAAGTGTGAGAACAGGTATCAACTGACTCAAGAACAGCTTCTTCCCTGCTGCCGTCAGACTTTCGAATGGACCAACCTCACACAAAGTTGATCTTTCTCTACACACTAGCTTTAACCTTAACACCACATTCTGCACACTCTCATTCCCTTCTCTATGAATGGTATGCTTTGTCTGTATAGTGCGCAAGAAACAATACTTTTCACTGTTTGCTAATACGTGTGACAATAATAAATCAAATCAAATCAGCGTTCTCTCCTACTGGGCAGGGAGGTGACCTATTCTAGTAACAAACCTTTAATTTGATTAGTCTACAAAAGGCAGAGTTACAGAGCCCTGGGAAATGCCCAGTGTTACTATGCATCGGGAATGCTCCAATTTTACCCATTCTGTACCTCCCCCATAAATCCAGCCACCAGCAAGGCTGGTCCACCCTCAACTACACTGTATTCCAAACTGAAGCCAAGTGTGCTGACATGGAAATGGTTACCTTTGTCAGGAGCAGAAAGGAAATTCGAGTTGCAAGGACTGGGTTAGAAGATTCGAGGAACTTCAAACATAGGAGTTTGGGGCAAGTACTTATTAAAAAATGGTTAGCGCTGCTGCCTCGCAGCGTCAAAGTTCGAATCCGGCCGTGGGTGGCTATGTGTGCGGGGAGTTGGCACATTCTCCCCGTGTCTGCGTGGATTTCCTCCGGGTGCTCTGGTTTCTTCCCACAGTCCAAAACTGTGCGAGTTAGGTTGAGTTGCCCCTTAGTGTCTAAAGATCAGGTGTAGGTCAGCAGGATTAGCTATGAAAAACGTGTGCGGTGGAGAGAGGACCTGGGTAAGATACTCTGTCAGAAAGCTGGTGCAGGCTCAATGGGTCAAATAGCCTCTTATGCATTGTAAGATTTCTATGATTGTCCATCCCAGCAACCTTGCCTGCTGGGGTTGATAGAGGGTAGATGTAGCTTCATGCGTGCATTGCTAATCAGGCTGAAGATCTCCACATGCACATTCCGGGAAATGAGACTCCGCTATCGAAAGGATAGGCAGGATAAAGATGAATGCTCACGGCCCAGGGGACTGTACCTGCTCAGGGCTGTTCCTGCTCCACTGCAGTTAGATAGCAGCAACCCAGATTCAGCACATCGCCCATCCCGTCAAGCTGGATGGCTTTGTAACGTTGGCAATTGTGTTCCAGGACAAACAATCAGGAGAAGACACTTTGACACATCGCAATCAGTTCATACCCTTCAACAGTGCGGCGCTCCCTCAGCACTGACCCTCTGACAATGCAGCACTCCCTCAGCACTGACCTCTGACAGTGCGGCACTCCCTCAGCACTGATCCTCTGACAGTGTGGCACTCCCTCAGCACTGACCCTCTGACAGTATGGCACTCCCTCAGTACTGATCCTCTGACAGTGTGGCACTCCCTCAGCACTGACCTCTGACAGTGCGGCACTCCCTCAGTACTGGACTCTCTGACAGTGCGGCACTCCCTCAGCACTGACCCTCTGACAGTGCGGCACTCCCTCAGCACTGATCCTCAGACAGTGCGGCACTCCCTCAGTACTGACCCTCTGATGGTGCAGCACTCCCTCAGCACTGATCCTCTGACAGTGCGGCACTCCCTCAGTACTGACCCTCTGAAGTGCAGCATTCCCTCAGCACTGACCCTCTGACAGTGCAGACTCCCTCAGCACTGACCCTCTGACAGTGCAGTACTCCCTCAGCACTGACCCTCTGACAGTGCGGCACTCCCTCAGCACTGACCCTCTGACAGTGCAGTACTCCCTCAGCACTGACCCTCTGACAGTGCAGCACTCCCTCAGCACTGACTCTCTGACAGTGCGGCACTCCTTCAGTGTGGATCCCTGAAAGTCTGCGTTGCTCTCATTTCCCCATTCTGTTCCCCGCTTCCCTGTCCAATACCACCCTCCCCTGATCATGACTCGAGCCCGGAGTACTGAGCTGCCTGCGTTTGCATCCATGGGAAATGAAATGCAGCAGAACTCATGGCTGAATGCCCCGGAAAATTGATTTTTCCACCAGCTCAGAGACGAACTCTGCTGCACGCAGGTAGGAAATCTGCGGAGCAGTGCAAAACCGGCTGAACATAGCCATTGTGGCAATGCAGAGTGGGAAATAGTGCCATTTTCAAACCCTGTGTATCTCTGACTCGACCCATCCATTGACATGGTACTTGGGGATGGCAGTTCTATCCTCCCAGGCAAGTTGACCTTTCCCTTGTATGTAATATATAATATATAAGTGTAGGTAAGCTTATTTAAGTTCCTTTATTCATCACAAATAGGCTTACAATTACACTGCAATGAAGTTACTGTGAAAATCCCCAGTGTAGCATCTGTTCAGGTACACTGAGGACAATTTAGCACAGCTAACACACTTAACCAGCACATCTTTCAGATTCTGAGAGAGAACCAGAGCACCTGGAGGAAACCCATGCAGACACAGGGAGAATGTGCAAACTCCACACAGACTGTGACCCAAGCCGGGAATCGAACCCACGTCCTTGATGCTGTGAGTCGGCACTGCTAACTATTGTGTCACTGTGCCACCCCATATACATGATATATAATGTCATGTAATGCGTATATAATATGTACAATATATAATGTATAATATTATATATATCATATATAGGGTGTTATGGTGGCACAGTGGTTAGCATTGCAGTCTCACAGTGCCAGAGAACTGGGTTCGATTCTTGGTTTGAGTCACTGTGCGGAGTTTGCATGTTCTCCCTGTATCTGCGTACATTTCCTCCGGATGTTCTGGTTTCCTCCCACATTCCCAAAGCCATGCTGGTTAGGTATATTAGTTATGCTAAATTTTCCTTCAGCGTACCCGAACAGGTGCTGAAATGTGGATTTTTCACAGTAACTTCATTGCAGTGTTAATTATACTTCCAATAACAAAACTTCATGTTGTATAAACCATGCCGTGTATACACAGTGTGAAAGTCAGGCTGTGTCTGACCTGGGAGTGATTGGCACCAGTTGGTAAATCCCTTCTGTGGACACAACGCTGCAAAAATGGTTTCTGTTTGTTTGAGGAACACAATTTTATCATAGAGATTACTTCCATGCAGGATGAGACCATTCAACCCGTCCTTGTCTGTGCTGTCCATCTGAGTGAGCAATTCACTCAGTGCCATTCCTTCGCCTTCTCCTCATAACCCCACACAACCCTCCTTCTTCCACACAGTCTAATTCCCTCTCGAATGTCTCCATTAAACTCTCAGGTCCTGGATTCAAGCGTTGGCATTTGACCTTCCAACTGATCACCTCTAATCTTTGCACCTTCGCTCTCCATCCTTCCACCAGTGTGACTAGTTTCACCCTGCCTCCTCCACTCAGACCCCTCCTGATGCTGAGTGCCTCTATCTGACTGCCTCACCCTCGCAGGAGTTGGGTTGGACGTGAGGGCGGATGGTTAAGGGTCCCCCGAACCCCTTTCTCAATGGACCTCCTCCAATCTGTATCCAACCAAATGTGTCCTAACACACATTAAGCTGACCTTTCTCTTCACTGTAAATGCAACACTGCACTCTACACCCTCTCCTTTCCTTCTCTTCTGTGTACTCTACGAATGGTATACATGGCACGCAAAGAACAATACTTTTCACTGTATCCCAATACACGTAACAATAATGAATGAATGAATCAATCAGCGCTCACACAGAATCTGATGAGGCCATTTGGCCCATCATGCTGTATCCAGTTAGGATTATCTGCCTCCCTTTCCCCATTAAACAAAATGAAATCCTCTCCAGGTATTGATGGCTTCGGCCGCGGAAGGTGGTAGTCACAATTTACCAGAGCGCAAAGCAGGTAATTACTTAAGAGGAAGAATTCCCCAGGGGAGCTGTCAGGATGGGAGGGCCGGGGACGGAGAGGGAATGGGGATAACTCTCTCACCATGCTATGCCGGGCAAGATGGGCTGAACTGCCTACTTCTCACAGATTCTCAGATCAATCCATTTTATACTTCATGGATCCACGATTGCTACCATTTAGAAGGACAAGGGCAAGAGATATCACCTGGAGGTTCCCTTCCAAATCATTCCCACAGCCCAAAGATGTGCAGGTTGGGTGGATCGGCCATGCTAAATTGTCCCTTAGTGCCAGGGGGACTAGCTAGGGTAATGCATGGGGTTATTGGGGTTAGGGCCTGTGTGGGATTGAGTTCGGGGCAGACTCGATGGGCTGAATGGCCTCCTTCTGCCCTATAGATTCTATGATAAGATCCTGACTCGGAAATGTATTAGGCGTTCCTTCACTGTCACTGGACGAATATGCTGGAATTCCTTCCCTAATAGCACTGTCGGTGTACCCACATCTCAGGGATTGCAGCGGGTTCAAGAAGGCAGCTCACCACTACCACTTTCCCAAGGGATCGGCAATAAATGCTGGTCTAACCAGTGTCGCCCACATATCAGAAACGGCCTTTTATGCATACAAAGATTTATCGATTGGGTCATAATCCTTGTCCCCTTCTCTCCACGGAATCATACAGCCTATATGCAACATGGTTAGAACTCCTGCTTCACAGCACCAGGGACCTGGGTTCGATCCCCGGCTCGGGTCACTGTCTGTGCAGAGTTTGCACATTGTCCCCGCGTCTGTGTGGGTATCCTCCGGGTGCTCCAGTTTCCAGTCGAAAAGATGTGTGGCTTAAGTGGATTGGACATGCTAAATTGCCCCTTAATGTCAGGAAGACTAGACGGGGGGGGACTTGCTAGGCTAAATGCACGGGATTATGGGAATAGGGGTTGGGTGGGATTGAGGTCAGTGCAGACTCGATGGGCTGAGTGGCCTCCTTCTGCAGTGTATGATGCTATCCCATGAGATCCACAATCCTTGGGTGATAAAACAATGCAGGAACTGGTGAGAAACAATAAGGGTTTGCCCACTCTCAGTTGCACTCCATTGAGTGTCAAATGAAGGGTTAATTGCTCCCAGGGCTTTGAAATTCCAGCCACTCCCTCCCTGTCACCCTCTCCTGCTCAATTCACTAAACCAGTCCCCCACCCCCTTCCCCCAAACCCTCTCCCTGCGTAGCCCGGGGTCCCGGATCCTGGGTTGAGAATCCCCGGGTCCTCTCTATCCATCCCCCTTCCCAGGCTGGTGCCTGAAGGGTTAAGGTAGATAGCCAGGCCATTTGTCATTCGCATCGCGTCGCCAGTCCTGGGCGCATTGAGCAGCAGAAAGGCAGTTTAGCGCTGATGGATATATACACTTGTCTCTTAATCTCCGGAGTCCCTGATCAATACGCTATTTCCCATTGTTGGCAGAGAATTCGATCCCCTGCTGGAATTAGGTTCCTCGCCTTAATCTAAGCGGAAGCCAGCACAGTTTACAGTGAGAGGCTGAATGTGTGAGGGAGGGAGAGAGAGAGAGAGGGAGAGAGAGAAAGAGTGTGTGTGTGAAAGAGAGAGTGGGAGGGAGTGAGAGAGTGAGTGAGAGAGAGGGAGAGAGAGAAAGAGTGGGTGTGTGTGTGTGTGAAAGAGAGAGAAGGGAGGATGTGAGAGAGTGAGTGAGACAGAGAAAAAGTGAGTGAGAGTGGGAGTGAGAAAGAGAGAGACCGACTGAGGGAAAGAGAGAATGAGAGTGAGAGGGAGTGAGGGAGAAAGAGTGAGTGTGTGTGTGTGTGTGTGAAAAACAGAGAGGGGGAGGGAGTGAGAGAGAGAGTAAGTGAGAGAGAGAAAGAGTGAGTGAGAGAGACAATGGAAGTGAGAGAGAGAGAGACTGAGGGAGAGGGAAAGTGAGAGGGAGTGAGTGAGAGAGTGTGTGTGTGTATGTGTGAAAGAGAGAGGGGGGAGGGAGTAAGAGAGAGAATAAGTAAGAGAGAGAAAGAGTGAGTGAGAGAGTGGGAGTGAGAAAGAGAGAGAGAAAGAGAGACTGAGGGAGAGAGTGAGAGAGAGAGGTGAGAGAGAGAGTGATTGTGAGAGAGACAGGGAGAGAGGGAGAATGAATGAGGGAGAGGGAGGGAGTGAGAGAGTAGGAGACAGAGTGGTTAAGAAAGAGAGTGGGAGCGAGAGACTGGCAGTGGGAAAGAATATGAAAGAGAGAGGGAAAGAGAGAGGTCAGGAGAGCAAGAGAGAGAGTGAGGGAGAGAGAGAGAGAAAGAGAGAGTGTGAGAGAGACAGAGAGAAAGAGAGATTGGGAGGGTAAGACAGTTTGACAAAGTGGGAGGGAGAGAGAAAGAATAGGAGGGAAGGAGGGAGTGAGAGAGAAAGCATTGGAGAGAGGGAGGGAGGGAGAGGGAGTGAGGGGGGGTGAGTGAGAGAGAGAGAGTGGAAGGGGCAGAGCAATGGAGTAGAGAAAGAAGAGAGGAAGAGATGACAGAGAATTTCTTTACTAGGTGTAGCTCAAGATGGTAGAGACTGAGAGAAAGAATTGAGGTGAGAGGGGAGAAGAGGAAGGGGAGAGGGGAAAAGGAAGAGAGAGCAGAAATAGGGGAGGCAGTGAAAACGAGAGGAATAGTAAGAGATAGAGAGAGGAGGTAGGTCAAATATAAAGTGAGATGAAGGAAAGAGAAAATGTGTGAAAGAGTTAGTGAAAAAGAGAGGGGAGTGGAAATAAAAGTGAGAAAAAGAGAGGAGAGAGAGCATACAAAAGGACAGATTGAGGATAGGGTGAATGAGCAGAGAAAAAGAGGAAAAATTGTGGGAGAGAGTGGGCAGGAAGTAATCGAGCTCAACAGAGAGATAGAGCAATGGATGGATTGATAGAAATAGGTAAGTGGAGGAGGGAACAGAAAGAGAAGGTGGTGGAAATGAAGACAACTGGAAATAAATGGAATGAAGAAGGGGAAAAAATGAATTGGAGAGAGAGAGAGAAAGGGAAAGTAGAGAGAGAATTAGCGAGAAATAGAGGACACAGACGGGGGGATGTTGGAGGAACAGGGGCAGAGGAGGAGCAAATGAATATAGAATGGCATCGCAGAGCGAGAAAGGAGTGAATGAATATGAAAGAGAGAGAGAGTCCAGCGGAGAGGAAAAAAAACACGAGAGAAATAAAAGGTGACAAAATGGAAAGACGAAATCAGAGAGAAAAAGAGAGAACAGAAGAGGATGAACAGAGAGATATAAATCACAGGCATGGGAAAAGAGAGCCAGAGTGAGAAAGTGAGAAAGGGAAAGATGAATAAGTGTCTATCCCTCTGTGCCTGCTCCATACAAATGAGCAATCAGGTTGGTCCCACAAGCTTCACTAACCGCTAACATTCTAGGAATAGACTAGAAACCAGGCAAGGGGTTCATTCAGAGCCTCAAGGGCTAACACAGCAAGTGTACAACACATTTCATTTCTTTACTAGGTGCTGGAGAGAGAGAGAGACAGTGACGAGACACAGGGAGCTGGACAGGCTATCTATCTATCTATCCATTTATCTATGAATCTGTTTATCTATCTATCTATCCATCTACCTAGCTATCTATCTATCTAGCTATGTCTATCTATCTATAAACCTATTTATCTATAAATCTATCTATGTCTGTCTATCTATCTATTTATCATCCATCCATCTATCCATCTATCTATCTATTTATCTGTGCCTATTTATTTGTATCTATGCTGTGTCTATCTATCTATCTATTTCTCTCTATCTCTATCTATCTATCAATATCTTTTTATCTGTATCTATTTATTTGTATCTACCTATGTCTGGCTGAGTCTCTGTCTATCTATCTATCTCTCCCTATCTATCTATCAATATCTATTTATCTGTATCTATTTGTATTTATCTATCCATCCTTCTATCTACCTATTTTATCTATCTACCTATCTAGCTATGTCTATCTATCTATCTATCTATCTCTCCCTATCTACCTCTCTCTATCTATCAATATCTATTTATCTGTATCTATTTATTTGTATTTATCGATCTATCTTTCTATCTACCCGTTTATCTATCTAGCTAGCTATCTCTATCTATCTGTCTATCTAGCTAGCTAGCTGCCTAGCAATCTGTATCTATCTATCGATCTTTTTGATTGTTTATTTGCCCAATTTGTCTTTCTCCATCCAGTTGCCACTTTCTATCCCTCCCTCTCTCTCTCTCTCTCTCCAGTTATCACTCTCGGTCTGTGTGTTTCGATGGGGTCATGTTAAAGCACCTTACCTTGTCTCTGTGATGTTCGGCAGTTTGGCTGCACCGTGTGTTCGCGTTTTCAGCAACTTGTCTGTTCGCCCTTTCTTGCTGCCGAGGCTGGAGACACTTTAGGAGGGGAGAGGAGAGGCGGGGTGCTGGGAACAGACAGAATGAGAAACTGGGGAAAGAACCGGAGAGCGGGGCGGGAAAAGGGGAGACGGTATTAAAAAAAACAGGAAAAAAGAGCAAGAATGAGAGCTAAATGGGGAAAGCAGGCGAATGAGACAGGGATTGAGAAAGTGAGAGCAAGAGAGAAAGAAAGTGACAGATATTGAGAGTATAAAGGAAGAGATGATCGAATCTGAAACTTGTGAAGCGCAAGAGAGAGAGATAGAATGAAACTCTGATAGAGTGAGAGACAGAGGGACACACTGATAGAAGGGAGAGGGAGAAATAGAATGAGACACTAACAGTGAAAGAGAAAGATAGAATGAAACACAGAGAGAATGAAACACTGATAGAGTGAGAGATAGAATGAGACCCTGATAGAAAGAGAGAGGCAGAGACAGAAAGTGAGAGGTTGGGGCACTAATAGAGAGAAGATAGAATAAGATAGTGGCAGATAGAAAGAGAGAGGGAGAAATAGGTTGGGACACTGACAGGGAGAGAAAAAAAGGAGAGATAGAATGGGATGGTGACAGAAAGAGTGAGGAAGAGATAGATTGGGAAGCGATAGAGAGAAAGATAGAGGGAGAGGTACAATTCGGGAACTGATAGATATGACGAGCAGGGGAGAAAATGAGAAGCTGACCTAGAAAGGGAGAAAAAAAAGAGGGCAGGGTGAGAAGAGAGAAAGCGGAGAGGGAAAAAAAACGAAAGTAGATCGAGAGAGAGAGATACAGAACCAGAAACAGATATCGAGGGTAGTGGATAGAGAGAGAAGGGATAGAATCAGAAATTGACAGAGAGAGAGAGATGGAAACAGGAATTGACAGAAAGGGAGAGAGATGGAATTAGAATTTGGCAGAGAAAGAGAGAGAGGTGGAATTAGAAATTGACAGAGAAAGAGAGAGAGGTGGAATTAGAAATTGACAGAGAAAGAGAGAGAGGTGGAATCAGAATTTGGCAGAGAGATTGGGGAAGAGGTGACAGAGATAGAGATGGGGGATGCAAGAGAGAATGAGAAATTGTCAGGGAGGTGGGGAGGAGAGAGGGGGATAGAATCAGAAATTGTCAGAGATGGGGGGAAGAGAGAGAGAGAATGAGAAATCGTTGGGGAAATTGGGGAAAGAGAGAGAAAGAATTCTAAATTGTCAGTGAATGGGGAAAAGAGAGAGGGAGTGGGGTAGAGGAGAGAGAGGGAGGGAGGGAGGGAGTGGGAGCCGGAGCGGACAGTGTGGAGTGTCCTGGGCTGGGGAGGCGGCGAGCAGAGAGAAATAAACTGCAGCCCTCCCGCCGCCGCCAACTATATGTACACACACACTGTTAACCGATCGATTCAAAATAATTCCTCCCAAACTCGGAAAATAAAGTTCATAGTGGATCAAATTTGAAAACAGATGTCGAGACGCGATTCTAAATAAGATTCGATCCCTCGGAATAGAGTGTAGATAATATTTTGTTGAGCGGTTGATGAAAATGACTGATTTCATTTAGGGAGCTGTTGCAGAGTTGCTAGTTTAAAAGTTGCTCCACGCAGACGCTTTGCTTCTGCACAAAGTGTGATAGATGGGGCAAGCAAGGCGCGCCTGCGCGCTCACCACACTCCAGCCAGCCAACTCCAAAATAAATTAGAAATTTTTTTTCTCTCTCTCTTCCCAAAGAGGAATCGTTTTCTGCATTCGCTGCTGAAATAACAATTAAATATCGACCCGGTGCCGGCTCCGGAGGAGAGGGAAGTGTGTGTGTGTGTGTGTGTAAGCGAAAGAGAGTCACAGAGAGAGAGGGAGAGGCAGTGTGTCATAGAAGAGGGATAGAGAGAGTGTCATAGAGAGAGAGAATGTATCATAGAGAGAGGGAGAGAGAGGAAGAGAGAGAGAGTGTCACAGGGAGAAAGAGATGAAGAGAGAGAGTCATAGAGAGAGAGGAAGAGAGAGAGAGTGTCACAGGGAGAAAGAGATAAAGAGAGTCATGGAGAGAGGGAAAGAGAGTCATAGAGAGAGAGAGAGAGAATGTGTCATAGAAAGAGGGAGAGAGAGAGTGTGTCATAGAGAGAGGAAGAGAGAGAGAGTATCATAGAGAGAGAGGGAGAAGGAGTGTGTCATAAAGAGAGGGAGAGAGAGAGTCATAGAGAGAAGGATAGAGAGAGAGCATAGAGAGAAGGAGAGAGAGAGAGTCATAGAGAGATGGAGAGAGAGAAAGTCACAGAGAGATGGAGAGAGAGAGAGTCACAGAGAGAGGAGAGAGAGAGTCACAGAGAGAGAAGAGAGAGAGAGTCATAGAGAGAAGGAGAGAGAGAGAGTCATAGAGAGGAGAGAGAGAGTCACAGAGAGAGAAGAGAGAGAGAGAGAGTCACAGAGAGAGAGGGAGAGAGAGAGTCATAGAGAGAAGGATAGAGAGAGAGTCATAGAGAGAAGGAGAGAGAGAGAGTCATAGAGAGATGGAGAGAGAGAAAGTCACAGAGAGATGGAGAGAGAGAGAGTCACAGAGAGATGGAGAGAGAGAGTCACAGAGAGATGAAGAGAGAGAGAGTCATAGAGAGAAGGAGAGAGAGAGAGTCATAGAGAGGAGAGAGAGAGTCACAGAGAGATGAAGAGAGAGAGAGAGAGTCACAGAGAGATGGAGAGAGAGAGAGTCATAGAGAGAAGGAGAGAGAGAGTCACAGAGAGATGGAGAGAGAGAGAGTCATAGAGAGAAAGAGAAAGAGAGAGTCACAGAGAGATGGAGAGAGAGAGTCATAGAGACAAGGAGAGAGAAAGAGTCACAGAGAGATGGAGAGAGAGAGAGTCATAGAGAGAAGGAGAGAGAGAGAGTCATAGAGAGATGAAGAGAGAGAGTCATAGAGAGAAGGAGAGAGAGAGTGTGTCATAGAGAGGAAGGAGAGAGAATGTGTCATAAAGAGGAAGGGAGAGAGAATGTCATAGAGAGAGACTGAGAGAAAATGTGTCATACAGAGAGAGAGAGTGTGTGTCGTAGAGAGGGAGAGAGAGAGAGTGTGTCATAGAGAGAGGGAGAAAGAGAGTTGTGTCACAGAGGGAGGGAGAGAGAAAGTGTGTGTCACAGAGAGGGAGAGATAATGTCACAGAGAAAGTGAGAGTGTCACAGAAAGTCAGAGAGAGGGAGAAAGAGAGTGTTTCGTACACATATACACAGAGTGCCACAGAGAGTCACAGAGAGAATGTGTCACAGAGAGAGGAAGAGAGATAAAGTCAGAGAGTGTAATAGAGAGTCACAGAGAGAGTGTGACACAGAGAGGAGAGCGGGTCAGTGAGACAGTCACAGAGGGAGAGGGAGAGAGTCAGAGAATGTGTCACAGAGAAAGGGAGAGAGTCAGAGAGAATGTCAAGAGAGAGAGGGAGAGATAGAGTCAGACAGTGTGTCACAGAGAAAGAGAGAGTTAGAGTGTGTCACAGAGAAAGAGAGAGTTAGAGTGTGTCACAGAGAAAGAGAGAGTTAGAGTGTGTCACAGAGAGAAAGAGAGAGTTAGAGTGTGTCACAGAGAAAGAGAGAGTTAGAGTGTGTCACAGAGAGAAAGAGTCAGGGAAAGTCTGTCATTGAGAGAGGTGGAAAGAGAGAGCAGGGAGTGTCAGAGGGAAAGAGAGGGAGTCAGCGTGTCAGAGAGGAAGTGTCAGGGAAGTGTCAGAGAGAGAAAGTGTAACAGAGAGAGAGAGGAAGGAAAGTCAGAGAGTCAGAGAGAGTGTGTCACTGAGAGAAAAGGAGAGCAAGAGTCAGAGTGTTAAAGAAAGAGAGGGAGAGAGAGTGTGTCACAGAGAGATGGAGAGAGAGTGTGTCATAGAGAGATGGAGAGAGTGTGTGTCATAGAGAGATGGAGAGAGAGTGTGTCATAGAGAGATGGAGAGAGAGTGTGTCATAGAGAGATGGAGAGAGTGTGTGTCATAGAGAGATGGAGAGAGTGTGTGCCATAGAGAGATGGAGAGAGAGTGTGTCATAGAGAGATGGAGAGAGAGTGTGTCATAGAGAGATGGAGAGAGTGTGTGTCATAGAGAGATGGAGAGAGTGTGTGTCATAGAGAGATGGAGAGAGTGTGTGTCATAGAGAGATGGAGAGAGTGTGTGCCATAGAGAGAGAGAGGGACAGTCAGGGAGAGTGTCACAGAGAGAGAGAGAGTCTACGTGAAAATGCTAAAGAGGGAGAGAAAGATTTAGGGAGAGAGTGTCACAGAGGGAGAAAATCAGAAAGAGAGCGACAGAGAGGAAGATAGAGTCAGAAGCAGAGTTCACACAGAAGGAGGAGAATCTGTGTGAGAGTGTTAGAGAGAGAGGGAAAGAGTCACAGAGAGAGTGTCATAGAAGGAGAGGGAGAAAGTGACAAAGAGAGGATGAGTGACATTTAGAGAGAGAGTCAGACAGAGAGAGAAGGGGTCAGAGGGAGGGAGAGAGTCAGAGTTAAAGAGTGAGCAAGAGAGTTAGAGAGGAGGGAGAATTGGAGTCAGAGATATGAAAAGTCAGACAGAAAATCAGAGAGAGTCAGAGAGAGAGAGGGGCGAAGGCTGGTGAGGTTGGACACAAAAAACTCTCCTTATTGACTTTTCACATTCTATCTTTTACTGCACCCTTGGCAGGTACTGCTCCCTGAGAACAGAGAGGAGAAAGAGAAAGAGAGAGGGAAGGAGGCAGAGGGAGAGTCAGAGAGATATAAAAGGAGGGAGAGTTAGAGAGAGAGGGAGAGAGGGAGAGACAGTCAGAGAGAGAGAGGAGGAGGAAAAAGGAAGGGAAAGAATCAGAGAGAGGGACAGAGAAAGGGAGAGAAAGATGGAGGAGTACCAGATAAGAAGGGAGAGGAAGGGAGATGGAGAGAGAGAGAAGGAGAGGGAGAAGGGAAGGAAGATGCGGAAGAAGAGTCGGAGAGAGGGAGGGAAAGAGGGAGGGAGAGTCACAGAGAGAAAGACAGGGAGAGAGACAAAGGTATGGAGGGAGAGAGGAGGGAGCAATACAGAGGGAGGAAAGGAGGGAGAGTCAGAGAGAGAAGGGGAGGGAGAGAGAGAAGGAGAGAGGGCGGGAGAGTGAGAGAGAGAGTTCAGGAAGGAGAGAGGGAGAGAGAGTTAGAGAGAGGGAGAAAGGGAGGGAAAGAGGAAGGAAGAGAGGGAGGGAGAGAGAGAGGGAGAGTCAAAGAGAGTGAAGAAGGCAGAGGGAGGGACCAAGGGAGAGAGAGAGGGAGGGAGAGAAGGAGAAAAGGAGAAAATCAGAGAACAAGGCAGGGAGACAGGGAGGGAGAGAGAGAAAGAGGGAGAGAGAGAAAGGGAGTGGGAGGGAGATAGGTTTTTGAGTTCTTCAAATAAATAAATTTAAAATAACAAAACAAAATGAAATGAGACATTTCTTTCCATAGAAAGCAGCAGGAAATGAAATGTGTTCTTTCTGGGAGCATTTCAGCACCGGGGACTGGTGGCCACTCCGTGCACATCTCCCTAACACCTGACACACTCCCTCTTTCATCCCCCTTTCTCTCTATACCCACCACAATTTCTCTCTCCCTCTTTCTTCTACTCTCTCTGTTTCCCATTCCCTACCTATTTATCTCTTCCTCTTTCTATTTATATCTCTATTTCTCTTCCTCTCTATTTCTCCCTGTCTCTGTTTCTCTCCAGCTCTCTGTAGCTCCTTCCCTGCATTCCTCTCCCCTCTATATTTGTCTCTCCTTCTCTCTATTTATTCATTTCTCAGTTTTCCCCTTCTCAATCGATTCCTCTTTCTATTTCTCACCTCCTTTCTCTATTTTTCCCATGTCTCTACTTCCTCTATTTCTCTCTCCCTCAATCTTATTCTCTCTCTCTCTGACCCTCCTCCCTCAGTCTCTCTCTTTGTCCCTCTGTCCTTGGTAGTTTCTTTCTGCCTTCTCTCTCTCTCCCCCACCCCCCCACAACTTCTCCCCCACCTCTCTCTGTCCCTTTGTTTGTGGCAGTCTCTCTCACACACACTGTCCTTCAGTCTCTGTGTCCCTGTCTCTGTGGCAGTCTCTATCCATCATTCTCCCCTCCTCTCTCTCTCTCAACCTCTGTGTCACATTCTCTGACAATTTCTCTCTCTTTCTCTCTGTCTTCCTCTATTTCCCTCTGTATCTCTGACTCTTACAGTCTATCTCTCTCCCTCTCTCTCTTTCTCTGTCTGTGTCTCTGTCTCTGACAATCCACTTTTCTCTCTTGCTCAGTGTCTTGTTGCAGTCTCTCTCTCTGTCTCTCATCCTCCCTCCCTCTATGACCCTGTATGTGGCAGTCTCTCTCTCTCTCTTGTTGTGTCTCTATCTCTCTCTCTGTACTGTTTTCTCTCTCCCTTCTCTCTGTGGCAGTCTTCATTGTGTGTGTGTGTGTGTGTGTGTGTGCTGTTTTCTTTCTCTGTCCCTGTGCTGTTTTCTCTCTCTCTTTCTCTCTCTCCCTGTCTCTGTGTCCCTGTCTGTGGCAGTCTCTCACTCTGTGTATGTGTGTCCTTCTCTCTATGCTGTTCTCTCACTGTCTTTGTGCTGTTCTCTCTCTCTTTCTCTACTTCTCTTCTTCTCTCTGTGTCCCTGTTTGTGGCAGTCTCTCCCTCTGTGTGTCTGTGTGTGTGTGCGTGTCTACTGTTGTACTGTTTTTTTCTCTCTCTCCCTCTGTGTCCCTGTCTGTGGCAGTCTCTCCCTGTGTGTGTGTGTGTGTGTGTGTGTGTGTCCCTCTCTGTGCTATTCTCTCTCTCCCTCCCTCTCCCTGTGCTGTTCTCTCTCCCTCTTTCTGAGTCCCTGTCTGTGGCAGTCTCTCCCTGTGTGTGTGTGTGTATATGTGTGTGTGTCTCTCTCTGTGCTGTTCTCTCTCTCCCTCTCTCTGTGTCCCTGTCTGTAGCAGTCTCTGTGTGTGTGTGTGTGTGTCCTCTCTCTGTGCTGTCTCTCTCTCCCTCTCTCTGTGTCCCTGTCTGTGGAGTCTGTGTGTGTGTGTGTGTGTGTGTGTGTGTCTCTGTGCTGTTCTCCTCTCCCTCTGTGTCCCTGCCTTGGCAGTCTCTCCCTGTCTGTGTTCTGTCTGTCTGTCGTGCGTTCTCTCTCTCTCCCTCTCTGTGTCCTGTCTGTGGCAGTCTCTCCCTGCGTGTGTGTGTGTGTGGTGTGTGGTGTCTGTGCTATCTCTCTCTCCCCTCTCTGTGTCCCGTCTGTGGCAGCCTCCCGTGTGTGTGTGTGTGTGTGTGTGTATCTCTCTGTGCTGTTCTCTCTCTCCCTCTCTCTGTGTCCCTGTCTGTGGCAGCCTCTCCCTGTGTGTGTGTGTGTGTGTGTGTGTGTGTATCTCTCTGTGCTGTTCTCTCTCTCCCTCTCTCTGTGTCCCTGTCTGTGGCAGTCAGCCGCTTTAGAATTATGAAAAATACCCCAATCGACAGCGCCTTCAGCTTCGATTAAATGTGATGGGATGTGACAGAGGCCGATCAATAACCATATCACCCTATAAAGTGTCAAGTAATGAATCAATTTCGACTAAATTTTCCATTTTTCAGAAGCTGTTCTCAAAGAAGAATATCCCTCTTTGTAAAGATATTATTATCGATTTCGGCGGCAATTTGACATGAGGATAGTTAATTCCACTCAGGAATAAAGTACAAAGCACTTGAAAGAGGTTGCCGGGGTTGGGCTGAGGAAAGTTAAGTTTCTGTCTCAGTCTCTCTATTCAATTGCGGGGTGATGTGTGCGCCGAATAAAGATTGAGCTGGCTGCCGCCAAGGGTCGCGGGGACTTGCTCCCTCTCCTCCTCTCTCGCACGCTGATTTATTTGGCAGTGTTGTTATCATCTTCCCCAACAGACAGCGACAATTGTTTCTCTCACTCCCTCTCCACACACATTTCTCGCTGTCTCTCTATTTCCACTTCTCTCCATCTACCTCCAGACCTTCTCTCCCATCTCCCTTCTATCTATCTATCTGCTTATCTGTCTATCTATCTATCTGTCGATCTATCTACCTATGTCTGTCTATCTATCTATGTCTATCTGTTTACCTATCTATCTATCTATCTATCTGTTATCTATCTGTCCATCTATCTATGTTATCTATCTATCTATCTACCTATCTATGTCTGTCTATCTATCTGTCTGTCTACATATCTATCTATCTGTTAACTATCTATCTGTTCTATCTATCTATCTGTTATCTATCTGTCTGTCTATCTGTCTACCTATCTATCTATCTGTTTATCAATCTATCTGTTATCTATCTGTCTATCTACCTATCTATCTGTCTGTCTATCTATCTATCTGTTAACTATCTATCTGTTCTATCTATCTATCTGTTTTCTATCTGTCTGTCTATTTATCTATCTGTCTGTCTGTCTATCTGTCTACCTATCTATCTGTCTGTCTATCTATCTATCTGTTATCTATCTATCTATCTATTTATTTTATCTATCTGTCTATCTATCTATCTATCTATCTATATGTCTGTCTGTCTGTCTATCGATCTATCTATCTATCTATCTCCCCTTTTCAATTTATCCCCCTTTTCTCGATCTTTCACTTGTTTTCTCTTTCTCATTCTGTTCATCTCTCTTTCTCTCTTTCCATCTGTTTTCTCTCTCTGTTTCTCTGTCTCTTTATTTTCCCTCCCCATTGCCTCTCTGCATTTTTCTCTCTGTTTCTCTGTGTCTCCGTTTATCCCCTGTTTCTCTCTATTTCTCTGTTCACTCTCTTTGTTTTTCCCTTTGTTTTTCTCTCTGTTTCTCTCTCTTTGTATTTCTATCTGTCTCGATTTCCCCCACACTGTTTTTCTCTCTCTTTATTCTCTCTGATTTTTTTCACTCTGTTCCTTCCTCGCTCTGAGTTTTCTCTCTATTCTCTCGCTGTTTCTCTCTATCTTTCTCTCTGTTTATTCTCTTCCTGTTTCTCTGTCTATTTTCTCTCTGTTTATCTTTATTTTGCTCTCTGCTTTCTTTCTCTGTTTTCCCCATTTCTCTGTCTATGTTCCCCTCTGTGTGTCTTTCTCCCCTTTTCTGTTTCCTTCTCCCTGTCTCTCTGCATTGCTCTCTGTGTTTCTCTGCGTCTCATAACCTCTCTGTCTTTCTCTCACTTTCATTGTTTCTCTGTCTATTTTTCTCTCCCTTTCTGTCCCTGTCTCTCTTCTGTTGTTCCACGATTTCTCGATTTCTCTGTCTCTCTCCGTTTCACTCTCTGTTTCTATCTCCCTCTTAGTTTATGCATCTCTCTATAGCTCTGCCTCTCTGTGTTTACTTATTTTGTCCTTTTTCTCTGACTTCCTCTGCGTCTCTATCATTCTTGTGTTTCTCTCTCTTTGTCCCTCTCCTGCTCTCTCTCTGTATATAGATATATATTTATGTTTGGCATAATAACTTCACAGAATCTTTGACCCTTATATTTGTGATCGAGTCTTCAATTCCACCCCCAGCACCCTGTCCCTCGGCGAGAGAACACACAGTTTAATAAATTGTTTGTGTTGGTATTGATGGGAAGAGGAGGTGGGGGTTGGGCAGAGAGGGTGGCGGGGGGGGGGGGGGGGGTAGCCTGGGTTTATCTATATCTGGTGTTATCACCATGCCCATCTCTATCTATCTGTGACTGGTGTGCCTATTGGCTCTGTGCCCTTCTGATTGACCGGAATGAGTGTTTTATCAATGAACACACACCTACCCTTACCCATTCATGTCCTCTCCCAGATGGTACCCCTTGCTCAGATATGTCCAAAATATGACCCACAGCTAGGATAAAGAGAGCATGCCCCAGTCGCAGTGAGAAATCAAACCCACTGGCACTAATCGGAACCATTCCAGCCAACTGCGCTCACTTCCCTCCTCCACTTCCCTCTACCCACCTGGAGCCACGCACAGTAGGTGGCTCCAACTTCTTTTCCATCACTGACCAGAACCCATTCTCACTGTTTGGCCATTGGCAGGAGTGGGCAGCATTGGCACGCAAACGCATTTGATCACATCTTCCCCTAGCTGTCGAGTGCTCGGGGGTGTTGGGGGGGTCGGTGGACGTGGGACTTGAACACGCCATGTCTGGCTCAGAGGCAGGGATGCTGCCTACTGCGCCACAGAATTCCCAACCCACAGACCACAATCAGTAAGGATAAGAACAACACCTCCTCCATGACCATCCTCAACACCGGTGCCCTGCAAGGCTGTGTTCTCAGCCCCCTACTCCACTCCTTATACACCTATGACTGTGTGGCTAAATTACCCTCCAATTCGATTTTCAAGTTTGCTGATGGCACCATCGTCACAGACAGAGACACGGAGAGACAGTACAGGAAAGAGACAGAGAATCTGGTGAACTGGTGCAATAACCTCTCCCTCGATGTCAACAAAATGAAGGAGATTGTCATCGACTTCAGGAAGGATCGTGAGGAACATGCCCCTGTCTACATCAATGGGGATGAAGTCAAAATGGGTGCATTTCAAGTTTTTAGGTGTCTAGGTCACCTACAAACTGTCCTGTTCCCCCAATGCCAACATATATTTAAGAAAGCCCACCAACACTTTCACTTTCTAAGAAGACTAAGGAAATTTGGCATGTCTCACTAACTTCTACACCATACAAAGCATTCTTTCTGGTTGTATCACAGCTTGGTATGGCCCCTGATCTGCCCAAGACTGCAAGAAGCTACAAAATATCGTGAATGAAGCCCAGTCCATCACGCAAACGGACCTCCCATCCATTGACACTATCTATACTCCCCACTGTCTCAGAAAAGCAGCCAGCATCATCAAGGATCCCACACACCCCGGATATTCTCTCTTTCACCTTCTTCCGTTGGGAAAAAGGTTGAAAAGTCTCAGGTCACATACTAATCAACTGAAGGACAGCTTCTTCCCTGCTGCCGTCAGACTTTTAAATGGACCTATCTCGCGTTATGTTGATCTTTCTCTACACCCTAGCTATGACTGTAACACTACATGCTTCACTGCCTCCTTTCCTTCTCTATGAGTGGTATGCTTTGTCTGTAATGCGCAAGAAATGGTACTTTTCGCCGTATACTAATATATGTGACAATAATAAATCAAATCAAATCAAATCACAGGAATGCCAATCCAGAGAAGTATGCAATATTAATGAGAGCAGAACTCAAATGAATAAATAGCAGGAAGGATCTGAGCAGGCAGCCTGTGGGTATGTGCCGATGAATGTCGGTGTGTGGGCATTCTGCCACATAAGTGTTTATTCAACTGTATTCTGCTGCGTTCACTCCATTTTGGAGGGTAAGCTTTCAACTATGGAGCAACACAGTGGTTAGCACTGCTGCCTTATAGTGCCAGGGACCTGGGTTCAAATTCCAGCCTTGTATGACTGCGGAGCCCGCGCATTCTCCCCATGTCTGCGTAGGTTTCCACCGGGTGCTCAGGTTCCCTCCGGAAGACGTGCTGATTAGATGCATTAGCCATGTTAAAAACTCTCCCTCAGTGTACCGAACAGTGCGGCGACGAGGGGATTTTCACAGGAATTTCATTGCAGTGTTAATGTAAGACTACTTGTGACGCTGATAAAATTGGGGAAAGCCTATTTGGTGCTCATGGTGTAATTGGGAATTTGACTAATGTGCTATCGACACAAACAGGAGCCCTTTTCAGAGGATAGGCCCATGTTACGCTGGACCCGGGAGCAAGGCAGGCCTCCTCCAGCTCAACATCCAGTGACATTCTCATATATCAAGAAGGTTTGTCAGACTGATACCTGGAATGGATGGGTTGTCAGAGGAGGTAAGATTGGAGAGGTTAGCCTTGTATTCATTGGAGTTTACAAGAATAAGAGACAACTTGATCAAAACCTTTAAGATCATTAGCGGCCTTGATAGGATGGATGTGGAAAGAATGGTTCCTTTTATGGGAGAATCTTAAACTAAGGGGTCATTGCTTAAACATAAGGCGTCGCCCATTTATGACAGCGATAGTTCCATAGAAAAAGTTACAGCACAAAAAAAAGGCCATTTCGTCCATCTTGTTCAAACCAGCCAGAGGGCACCCGAATGCCATTTCTAATCCCACCTTCCTGCACACCCAGCCCGCAGAACTTCAGGTGCTGATCCAGGTACTTTTTAAAAGAGTGTAGGATCTTCGCTTTCATCACCAACTCAGGCAGTGAATTCCAGGCGCCCAGCACCCTCTGCATAAATAGAGTTCTTCCTTATCAGAATTAGATGGTGTCTGCAATCCTCTTGGTGTCCAAGCGTTGTGAAGGTTGGGTGGATTGGCCATGCTAAATTGCCTCTTAGTGACCAAAAGATGTATAGCTTAGGTGGATTGGCCATGCTAAATTGCCTGTTAGTGTCCAAAGGATGTGTAGGTTAGTTGGATTGGCCATGCTAAATTGCCTGTTAGTGTCCAAAGGATGTGTAGGTTAGGTGGATTGGCCATGCTAAATTGCCTCTTAGTGTCCAAAAGATGTGAAGGTTGGGTGGATTGGTCATGCTAAATTGCCTCTTAGTGTCCAAAAGATGTGAAGGTTAGGTGGATTGGCCATGCTAAATTGCCTCTTAGTGTCCAAAAGATGTGTAGGTTAGGTGGATTGGCCATGCTAAATTGCCCCCTTGTGTCCAAAAATGTATCAGTTAGGTGGATTGGCCATGCTAAATTGCCTCTTAGTGTCCAAAAGATGTGTAGGTTAGGTGGATTGGCCATGCTAAATTGCCCCTTTGTGTCCAAAAATGTATCAGTTAGGTGGATTGGCCATGCTAAATTGCCTCTTAGTGTCTAAAAGATGTGTAGGTTAGGTGGATTGGACTTGCTAAATTGCTCCTTGGTCTCCAAAGGTGCGTCAGTTAGATGGATTGGCATGGGAAATGTATGGGATTGAAGGGATAGTTAGCTCTTTCAGAGAGCTGGTGCAAAGTCAATGGGCTGAATGGCCTTCTTCTGCATTGTAAGTACTCTATGGAATTAGTTACTCTAAGCTACGCAGTTGAAGGAGGAATCAGGGATGCGCTGGCCCTGCCAACGAGGCCCACATCCCCGTAAGTGTATTTTTTTAAGACAAAGGTGTTGGATGGAAAGTATGGTAGAATTGAAGAACTATTTGAGCCGGAGAGCAAGATGAGGTTGGGATTGTTATGGATAGTTGGGAGGAGAGAAGGCAGCAAAGAAGGATATGGTCAATTCATTTCCTGCTTCTGGTCTTGGAAACAGGAAATGATTGAAGTCAAATACTGGCCGATTGTTCCGGGAGAACAGGACTCATGATACCAAATACAAGGTTTTGGCATCAGAAAAGAGAGCAACACAGCAAACTGTAGAATCCCTACAGTGCAGAAGGAGGCCATTCAGCTCACTGAGTTCTTCTTCGACTGTCTGACAGATTCGGATTGTGTAAAAAGAGAGACCAATACTCCCACTGATAGAGGCGGGGGACTGGGTTAGGGGGTACCCATGAACCAGTGAAGCGAGAGAAGCTGAGAATTTGTGGATGAAGTCTGGGCTAACAAACACAACTGAGGTAGAATCTGCCAATATTTTATTCATTGATGGACGTGGACATTGGTGGCAAGCTTTTGAATTGAAAAGGTGATGATGTGCTGCCTTCTTGCAGTCTGTGCACATCCATAGTGCTGTTTGGGAGGGAGTTCCAGGGACAGTGAAGGAATGGCCGATGTATTTCCAATCAGGATGAAGAGTGACTTGGAAGGGAATTCCAGGTGCTGCTGTCCCCAGCTTTCTGTTGCTGTTGTCTTTCTAAGTAGTAGCAGTGGTGGGTTTGGATGGTGCTGCCTGTGGAGCTTTGCTGACTTCCTGCAGTACATCCTGTAGACGGTACACACTGCATGTCAGTGGTGGAGAGAGTGGATGTTCCTGGATGCAATGCCAAACAAGCGGGGCTGCTTTGTCCTGGATGGTGTTGAGTTTCTTGAATGTTGTTGGAGCTGCACCCATCCAGGCAAAGTGGGGAGTGTCCCATCACACTCCTGACTTGTGTCTTGTGGACAGGCTTTGGGGAGTCGGAAGGTGAGTTACTCGCTGTAAAATTCCGAGCCTCTGATCTGCTCTGGTAGCCGTAATATTTATATGGCCAGTCCGGTTCAGTTCCTGGTCAATGGTAGTCTCCAGGATGTTGAAAGTGGGAAATTCAATGGTAATGTTATTGAATGCCAAGTGGTGATAGTTAGATTTTCACTTATTGGTGGTGATCCTTGGCACTTGTGAATGTTACTTGGCATTCATTAACCCAGCCAATAAAGAAGGATGGCTCTTCGAGAGCAGTGCTGAGTTACTCTGGAGTTACAGGTACCCACAGAGCGGGTAAGGACTTCCTTCCCTAAAAGACATTGATAAGCCAGATGGGCATTTGCCTTTCAATTCCAGATGTTCCATTGGTTTTAGATCCCATAGTTCGCCCTGGTGGGATTCGAACCCAGGTCTCCAGAGCATTAGCCTGGGTCCCTGGGTGGCACAGATGGCTCCCAGTGGGTGGTTTTCTCGGCCACAGGATCAGCAAGGGTTTGGAGTGCCATGTAGATCTAACCATTTCGGCACAGCAGGAGCATCAGGGTGGCACAGTGGTTAGCACTGCTGCTTCACCCAGGTTCAATTCCGGCCTCAGGCGAACCGCCTGTGTGGAGTTTGCACATTCTCTCCATGCCTGCGCGGGTTTCCTCCGGCTGCTCCGGTTTCCTCCCATAATCCGTAGACGTGTGGGTTAGGTGCATTGGCCGCGCTAAGCTGACCTGGTCTCAGGTTAAGCGTGCCCGCTGTGTGACAGTACCTGAATGTGATCCGGGCGCACGCCACTGACTATCGCACGTCGCAAACTGATCCCAACTTTTCTCTCCTCGGGGTTTCATCCAATCGTGGCGCGTGGGTATCGCTGGCTGGCCAGCATTTATTGCCCGTTGCTAGCTGCCTCTGAACTGGATGTCTCACTCGTCTATTTCAGAGCGCAGTCGGGAGTCAACCCCGTTGCTGTGGCTCTGGAGTCATATGTGTGCCAGACGGGGTAAGGATGGTAGGAAGTACTGATGACCATCATCGACTGTCGGAAAAGCCCCACTGGTTCACTCATATCCTTTAGGGAAGGAAATCTGCCATCCTTACCCGGTCTGACCTACATGTGACTCCAGAGCCACAGCAATGTGCTGACTCTCAGCAATGGGCAATGAATGCTGGCCAGCCAGCAATGCCCACATCCCTCTAGAAGAACAGCAGTAAGTATGTTTGAGATATATTGAAGGAGATATATTTCTGTCTTGCTAGAGTTGTGTTCCTGTTGATATTTATGTCCGTGAGTGCAGCCAAGGAATTGTAAATGATTTAAACTGTATGTATTTCACCATCATATCCACTGTCCACTCTCTGGAAGAGGGTAACACCTGTTAAAGAGGGGGTGCACTGAATGTTATCTGACAGTGAGGCTCAGCGTGTGTAAAAGGAAAGGACAGCCTCGTGCAGTCAGCCCTCTGCCTATTAGTCTCCCAGAGCCAGGTCCCCCAGGTCGAACTCCAGTGAATGGGACTTCTCCCGGGATAGGCATAGCCTTCTCCTATTTGACAGAGCTGGATGTATAATCTCAGGCCCGGCGTTCCCACAGAGTGAAATATTTCTCCATAGATCAGGCAGAGCCATAAACTGCAGAAATCACACCTTGTCACCTTCCCTTCGCTTTAACAGGAGGGAAGGGCTGTTCCTGATGGATGTGTGTGGACAGATATACTGCTGGGGGCCGGGGGTGGGGGGGGGGGGGGGGGAGAGGGGTGGGGAGCTAAACTCACACACACACAACACACAAACTTATACATGCATATACACACAGGAACAAATACACATGCATACACACACATACACAGACACACATAGACACATACACACAGACATACACATATACACAGACAGACAGACACATCCACATGCACACATACAGTCTCACACACACGGACATGGACACAGATACATATACAGACAGACAGACAGACAGGCACACACACACACACACACACACACACACACACACACACGCAGAGACACACACATATACACAGACAGTCACACACACAACACACACACACCCACACACACAGAGTCTCACACACATGGACAGGGATACAAATACATATACAGACAGACAGGCAGGCGCACACACACGAACACACACAAACCACACACACACACACACATACACACACAGACATAGACACACACACGCAGAGACACACACATATATACAGACAAACAGACACACAGCACACACCCACACGCACACACATAGTCTCACACACACGGCCACAGATACATATACAGACAGACAGGCAGGCACACACACAAACACACACACACACACACAGACTTACAGACACACACACAAGGACACAGACACACATATACAGACAGACAGGAACACATGCACACATACATACACACACACACACACTCACACACATGCACGCACACACACACTCACAGACACAGACAGACAGACAAACACACACGGACTCCCACACAGACACACAGTCTCACAGACACAGACAGTTTTACACTCAGAAACTGTCACATATATAGACACAAACACTCTCTCACACACACAGATACCCTCTCACACACAGTCACACACAGACCCCCTCACATAGAGACACAGGGCCTGATTTTACTAACAATTTGCATCCAGTTTGGCGTGAAATCATGGTAAAGTCGGGTGTGAGGCTTTATTGCGACCTGCACCCGAGTCCACACAGATCATCATTTTACTGAGACCCACGAATGGCGGGGATCCGTTCCGTGCCAAATTGGGCGCAATGATGATTTAAATGTATTTACAGGCATTTCAATTGCATTAATGAACTGCCCGCCCAACCTTATCAGCATTTCCCCCTTTACCACCGCATTTATCAATCCAGAACCACGCTTTCAGGGCCCCGCTGAACAGAAGTCTGAGTCAGGAGCTCCAGCCCCTTCAATGGCTCTCTGAGGGTGCGGGTGAAGGCAAGTCAATATAGTCTCTGGTTAGAGGGAGGGAGGAGAAGGTGGGTCAGATATATCTCTGGTGAGGGGGAGGGTCTGATCGGTGTCTGGGTGGGGAAGGAGAAGCTGATCGATATCTGGGGGGGGGATCTGTTCAGTGTCTGGGTGGGGGGGGGTCTGATTGGTGTCTGGGTGGGGGAGGGGTTGATCAGTGTCTGGTGGGGGAGGGGTGATCGTGTCTGGGTGGGAGGGGGGTGATCGGTTGTCGGGTGGGAGCTGTTCGGTGTCTGGGTGGAGGAGGGGCTGATCGGTGTCTGGGTGGGGGGAGCTGTTCGGTGTCTGGGTGGGGGGAGAGGCTATCGGGGGGTGGGGGAGGGGTTGATCATGTCTTGTCTGTGTGTCTGGGGTGGAGAGTGGATGATCGGTGTCTGGGTGGGGGGAGGGGCTGATCAGTGTCTGGGTGGGGGAGGGGTGAGGGGCTCGGTGTCTGGGTGGGGAGAGGTCTGGCTGATCGGTGTCTGGGTGGGGGGAGGGGCTGATAGGTGTCTGGGTGGGAGAGGGTTCTGGGTCGGGTGGAGGGGCGGGTGTGGGGGAGGGCTGATCGGTGTCTGGGTGGGGGGAGGGGGTGGTCAGTGGGGTGGGGGAGGGGCTGATCGGTGTCTGGGTGGGGTGGGGGGATCGGTGTCTGGGTGGGGGAGGGGTCGGTGTCTGGTGGGGGAGGGGGCTGATCGGTGTCTGGGTGGGGGGAGGGGATTGTCGGTGTCTGATCGGTGTGGGGGAGGGCTGATCGGTGTCTGGGTGGGGGAGGGGTGATCGGTGTCTGGGTGGGGGAGGGATTGATCGGTGTCTGGGTGGGGGAGGGTTGATTTGGTCTGGGTGGGGGAGGGGGGAGGGGGATGATCGGGTGTCTGGGTGGGGGAGGGGTGATCGGTGTCTGGGGTGGGGGGAGGGATCGGTGTCTGGGTGGGGGAGGGGCTGATCGGGTCTGGGTTTTGATAGGTGTCTGGGTGGGGGGAGGATTGATCGGTGTCGGTGGGGGGAGGGGGCTGATCGGTGTCTGGGTGGGGGGGGTTGATAGGTGTCGGGTGGGGGGGTGGGGGGGTGGGGAGGGGCTGGTGGGGGAGGGGCTCGGTGTCTGGGTGGGGGAGGGGCTGATCTGGTGTCTGGGGTGGGGAGGGGGTGATCGGTGTCTGGGTGGGGGAGGGGTGAGGTGGGTGTCTGGGGTGGGGGAGGGGTTGAGCGGTGTCTGGGTGGGGGAGGGGGCTGATCGGTGTCTGGGTGGGGGAGGGTTGATCGTGTCTGGTGGGGGGAGGGGTTGATCGGTGTCTGGGTGGGGGAGGGGGGTCGGGGGTGGGGAGGGGCTGATCGGTGTCTGGTGGGGAGGGTCGGTGTCTGGGTGGGGGAGGGGGCTGATCGGTGTCTGGGTGGGGGAGGGTCTGATTGTCATCTGGTGATGGGGGAGGGGCTGATCGGTGTGTGGGTGGGGGGAGCTGTTCGGTGTCTGGGTGGGGCTGATTAATGTCTGGGTGGGGGGAGCTGTTCGGTGTATGGGTGGGGGAGGGGCTGATTGGTGTCTAGATGGGGGGGGAGGGGCTGATGGTGTCTGGGTGTGGGGAGGGGAGGGGGCTGATGGTGCCTGGGTGGGGGGGGGAGGGCTGATTGGTGTCTAGATGGGGGGGAGGGGCTGATGGTGTCTGGTGGGGGGAGCTGTTCGGTGTCTGGGTGTGGGGAGGGGCTGATTGGTGTCTAGATGGGGGGGAGGGGCTGATGGTTTGTGGGGGGGGGGGAGCTGTCGGTGTCTGGGTGTGGGGGAGGGGGCTGATTGGTGTCTGGTGGTGGTGGGAGGAGGGAGGCGGGTCAGATGGATCTCTGGTGAGGAGAAGGGGGTGTCCACTGTCACTCTGCGGGCGAACGGTTGGGGAGGGGGGGGCAGGGGTCTGTGTAGTAGGAGGATGGATAAGGAAGGGGCAGTGATGTGTGTGTGTGTCCCTTATCCACCCACACACACATATCACTGCCCCCCCTTATCCACCCTCCCCACCGATCACCCGCAGATCGGCTGCAGACCCCCTTGCCTCCCCCCACTTGAGATCCATGTGCCTCCACCACCCACGGAGATACAACTTACCCACCTCTCTCTCCCTCCATGCCCCACCCCCCCACCTCCCCACTGAGAGGCACCCTCACTCCCCCTTGTTGCTCGGGGGTGTTTTTCTAACCGCACATGCAGTTCCAAACTCCGATCGTTAAGCCCTGCCCACTGCGCAAATGGGATTGGAGATGGCTGGGGTTGGGGGATGAGGGCGTGTGGAGGGTGGGGGGGGGGCGGTGTCTGATAAGAGATTCCTGAGTCGGATCTGTACTATACCCAGACTCGGCATTTAGAATCAAAATGGTAAAATCGGGCCCACACAGACACACACATACACACACGCATGTACACGCACATACACACACAAAAATACACACACACACCCCCCACACACACATACAGTCACACACTCTCTCTCACAGACATAGACAGACATTCTCTCATACACAGACTCCCTCTCATACACACACCGAACCACCCACACACGTACACCCCCCTCCCCCCACACACACATACACCCCCCACCTACAAACACAAACACACAAACACACACATACACACACATGTACACCCCCCCTACACACACAAACACACACATACACACACACACACACGCACACAACACACAACATCCTCTCACACACATCCTCTCTCTCACACACACGCACACACACCCCCCACACACACACGTACACCCCCCCTACACACACGCA
The DNA here is from genome assembly GCA_024679065.1 of Sphyrna mokarran. Taxonomy (NCBI): domain Eukaryota; kingdom Metazoa; phylum Chordata; class Chondrichthyes; order Carcharhiniformes; family Carcharhinidae; genus Sphyrna; species Sphyrna mokarran. Next base: position 7,751,814 of record JAGIQG010000016.1, on the reverse strand, counting down.
CAAAAACACACATACAAACACACACACACACACACATACAGTCACACACTCTCACAGATACAGACAGACATTCTCTCATACACAGACCCCCTCACCACACACAACACACACACCAATGCTCACACATCCTCTCTCACACACACCACACAAACACACATACAAACACACACACACACACACATACAGTCACACACTCTCACAGATACAGACAGACATTCTCTCATACACAGACCCCCTCACACACACACACACACACATGCTCACACATCCTCTCTCACACACACACACAGACACACACACACATACAGACACACACACACATACAGACACACACACACACACAGTCACACTCTCTCTCACAGACACAGACAGAGACTCATACACACAGTCTTTCACACAGTCACTCGCGCACACACTATGGAGACAGATCGATGGAGACGCGCTTGCTTAAGTGTCCCCTACTTGGGTCTAATTCGTGTTTGCTCAGACTCGCCGCCAGCCGACAGTTTGAGTGATGACACCCATTAAATAGTTAATCCGTCTGATTGAATGTTTGCTTCCTGTAAATTGAAACATTAAACAACAACGGATGGAGAAGGGGCGTCGAAAAATCAGTCATGAAAGATTCATTTTCTCCCAGTAATATCACATGAGTTCTGAATGTTTAAACATCTCGGAGTCCCGCATAGGCAGCGAGAAGGGTGAGGCAGGGTGAGGGAGCAGTGTGAGGCTGCAGTTTTAATGAGGCTGGCAGATTACCTCTGATTGACTGACTGATCAGTTTGCCTTTCCCAAGATTTCATTCTCTCCCTTCATCCAAAAAGAAAAATGACAGTGAATTGTCCGATGGAGCTCGATCGATACGAGGTTAGAATAGCCTTGGGAGGGGGGCAAATAGACCAGGTGGCAGCTCACAGCGGAGAAATGAGGGGGCGGATAAGGGACACATCTTTCTGTCCATCAGTTTAGACTTGGTTACACACAGTAGCAAACTGAAAAACAGAGATACGGACACACAAGGGCAGCGCGGTGGCACAGTGGTTAGCGCTGCTGCCTCACAGCGCCCGGGACCCGGGTTCGATTCCGGCCTTGGGTCACTGTCTGTGTACTGCTTGCACATTTTTCACCTTGTCTGCGTGGGTTTCCTCCGGGTGCTCCGGTTTCCTCCCAAAGATGTGCAGGTTAGGCTAAAATTGCCCCTTAGTGTCCTGAGATGATAAAGAAGTAGAAGTAGAACATTACAGCACAGAACAGGCCCTTCGGCCTTCGATGTTGCGCCGACCAATATAAAAAGCAATGCCCCTCCAAACTAAACCATTCCCTTCTCTTCCATATACTTATCAACTAACCTCTTAAAACGCCACCAAACTTGGTGCATCTACAACTGCTGCAGGCAGGGCATTCCACTCCCGAACCACCCTTTGGGTAAAGAACCTACCTCTGATATCCGTCCTATAACTATCACCCCTTAATTTAAAGCTGTGTCCCTCGTGCTAGCTTTTTCCATCCTAGGAAAAAGGCTATCACTATCCCCCCTATCTATACCTCTAATCATCTTATATGTTTCGATTAGGTCCCCTCTTAGCCGCCTCCTTTCTAACGAAAACAACCTCAAATCCCTCAGCCTCTCTTCATAAGACCTGCCCTCCATACCAGGCAACATCCTGGTAAACTCCTCTGTACCCTCTCCAATGCCTCCACATCTTTCTTATAATGTGGGGACCAGAACTGCACACAATACTCCAAGTGCGGCCGCGTCGGTTAGAGGGATTAGTGGGTAAATATGTAGGGATATGGAGGTAGGGCCTGGAGTGGGATTGTGTTCAGTGCAGACTCGATGGGCCAAAGGGCCTCTTTCTGTACTGTAATGTTTTATAATTCTATAATATGTGCAGGTTAGGGAGATTGGCCATGCCAAATTGACTCTTAGCGTCCCGGGATGCATAGGTAAAAGTGATTAGCAGGGTAACTATGTGGGGTTACAGGGATAGGGGCTAGGTGAGATTGTTGTCAGTGCAGATTCAATGGGCTGAATAGCCTTCTTCTGTGTTGTAGGGATTCTATGATTCTATGAAACTGAACAGTGGAGAGAAAAGGTGAGAAAAGAGGGAAACAGAGTCACACACAGTCACACACACATACGCAGACACACGTTCACATACTCACACACACACTCACATTCACACACACACAGATACTCATACACACGCTCACACACACACACTCACACACCACACACACACACACTCACCTCACACACACACTCCACACACACACACACACTCACACCACACACATACTCCACTCATACACACATACACGCACACACACTCACACACATCTCCATACACACACTCACACTCACAGCTCACACACACTCACACACACACACTCATGCACAACACACACCAAAACATCACACACACACAGACACACACACACACACACACACACACACACACACACACACACACACACAACACACCACACTCACACACACACACCCTCTCATACACACATACACGCACACACACTCACACACATACTCACATATACACACTCACACTCACAAACACACACACACTCACACACACACACACTCATGCACACACACACTCCACATTCACACAACACACAGATACTCACACACACACTCACACACACCACTCACACACACACACACTCATGCACACACACACACACACTCACATTCCACAACACACAGTACACACACACTCACACACACACACACCACCCACACACACACACACTCACATTCACACACACAGAGATACTCACACACATACACTCACACAAACTCACACACACACACACACGCACACACACTCACATGAGGAAATTCAGAGGCAGAGGGAGAGAGAAGAACAGATGTGGGGGGCAGGGAATACAGAGAGAGAGGGAGCAATGGGGAAAGATAATGTGACCTTCTGAGAGAAGACAGAAATCGAGAGACAGAGGCACAGTCAGAATGAGGGAAAGTGGGGGATCGATTCATTTAGAAAAGAAGGCAGATGCAGAAAGACTGAGAGAGGGAAGATAAGATGAGAGAGAGTGGGGGTGACAGAGAGAGGGACTTAAGAGGAGACACATTGAAAGATGGGAGACAGAGGGAGGGAGGGACAGAAAGAGTGAGAGGAACTGGAGACAGGGAGAGAGAGAGAGAGAAAGAGACATTCATAGAAACAGGGAGAGTTGAGAGATGGGAAGAAAAATAGACAGGAAACTGGCAAAGAGAGGAACAGAGATGAATAGAGAGGGAAACAGAAAGTGACCATAAGCAACAGAGGGGGTCAGAGAGCTAGGCAGAGAGTGGGGGACAGAGAGCTAGGCAGAGAGAGGGGTACAGAGAATGAGATAGAAAGGCAAAGAGGGACAGAGAATGACATAGAGACAGAAGGGGACAGAGAGTGAGATAAATAAGCAGAGTGAGACAGAGAACGAGACACTGAGACAGAGAGAGGGGGTCAAAGAGTGAGATAGGCAGAGCGGGAGAGCGAAGGAGACAGAGAGACAGAGAGAAAGAAAGTGCCAGATGATAGAAGTGCAGAGAAGGTTGGAGATGGATTGTAAATACAGACTGACAAGCCAGTGCATCTCTGCTGGAAGGATTCATGGTTGTAACAATCTTCACCTGGTGACGGTGCAGGGAGTTGATACATGAGAAACATTGCCGCTTCCTGCATCTGAGCAAAACACCAACTGATGTCTCTCCCAGTGTGACCTTCTGGTAAAGTGGGAGCGTGTGGCTGTCTGTAGCAACAAACTGCTCCTTCACGCTCACTAGTGGGATAGTAAACACAGTTCAGTGCTTTACAAAGTTCAGGAGGGCCCAAGGCAGAAAAACCAGGAGTGGATATCTGCTAACTGTTGGTATTAAAGATGAAAGATCAGGTTTAAAATCTGTGAATACTACATAGGTGTGTGTGTGTGTGCTTCTGCCTGTGTGTGTGTGTTTCTATGTTCATGTGTATGTGTTTCTTTGTGCGTATGTGTGTCTGTGTATATGTTTCTCTGTGTTTGTGTGTTTCTGTGCATTTGTACATGTGTATGCATGTGTTGCTGTATCTGTATGATTCTGAGTGTGCATGTTTCTGTGTCTGCATGTGTATGTGTGTCTCTGTGTGTAATTGATTGTGTGCATGTGTTTTTGTGTCTGCATGTGTGTGGGTGTATGTACGAATGTGTGTATGTGTGTGTGTATGTTTGTTTGTGTGTATGTTTGTGTGTATGTGTGAGTGCATGTATATATCTGTGTGTGTGTATGTATGTGTATGTGTTTGTCTGTGCACCTGAGTGTGTGTGTGTGTGTGTGAATGTGTGTGCATATGTGTCCATGTGGATGTGTGCACGTGCATGTGTGCATGTCTATGTGCATGTGATTGTGTGTGTATGCCTGTGTGTGTGTGTGTGAGTATGAGTCTATGCATGTGTGTGACAGTGTGAATGTGAGTGTAATGTGTGTGTGCATGTGTATGACTGTGCGTGTATGTGTGTGTGTGTGTGACTGAGTGTGCATAAATGTGAGTGTGAGAATCAGTGTGTGTATATATATGTGTGTGAATGAGTGTGTAAATGGGTGTGTGTGAGTGTGAGAGTGAGTATGTGAGTATGAGTGTTTGTGTGTGTGCGAGTGTGTGTGAGAGTGAGTGTGTGTGAGCGTGACTGTGTGCATGTAAGTGTGAGTCTGTGTGTGAGTGTAAGTATGCGTGCATGTGAGAGTGAGTATAGTGTCTGTGTGAGTATATGTTTGTGAATGTGTATGTGTCAGTGTGATTGTGTGTATGCAAGTGTGAGTTGTTTGTGCGTTGTGTGTGTACATGTGTGTCTGTGTGGATGTGTGCGTGTGAGTGTGAGAGTGCATGTTGTGTAAGTATGAGTGTGAGAGTGAGTGTGTGTGTGAGTGAGATGAGTGAGTGTAAGAGTGTGAGTGTGTATGTGAGAGTGACTCTGTGCGTGTGTGTGTGAGAGAGTGAATGTGAGTGTGTGGCTGCACGTGTGTGTATGTGCAAGTGTGTGTGAGTGTGAGAGTGAGTGTGTGTGTGAAAGAGTGAGTGTGTGTGTGTGAGCGTTAGTCTGTGTGTGCATAAGATTAAGTATGTGTGTGTAAGTGTGAGTGTGTGTGAGTGTGAAAGTGTGTGTAAGTGTGTGTGTGTGTATGTCTGTATATGTATGTGTGCATATGTGAGTGTGAGCATGTGTGTGTGGATGTGTGCATGTGTGTATGCGTGTATGTCTGTGTGTGTCTGTCAGTGTGTATGGGTGTGTGTGTGTGTATGCGTGTGTGTGTATGTCTGTGTATATGTGTATGTGTGTATTCAAGTGTATGCGTATGTCTGTGTGTGTGTAAGTGTGTGTAGATGTGTGTAGGTGTGTGTGTGTCTGTGTCTGTGTGTATATGTGTGTATGAGTGTGTGTGTGTGCCTGTGTGTATATGTCTGTGTTTGTGTGTGTATGCCTGTGTTTGTGTGAGCATGTGTCTGTATATGTATATGAGTGTGTATGGGTGTGTGTGTGTGTGTGTGTGTGAGTGTGCACGCATATGTGTGTATCTGTGTGTGTATGTATGTGTGCTTCTGTGTGTGTGTGTATATGTGTTCATGTGTGTGTATCTTTGTGGGTGTGTGTGTATGTTTGTGTGCTTGTGTATGTGTATGTTATGTATGTCTCTGTGTGTATGTACATGTGTGTATATGTCTATGTGTTGTTTGTGTCTGTATGTCTGTGGGTGTGTACATGTGTTTGTATATCTATGTCTATGTATGTGTACATGTGTGTGTGTGTGCATGTGTGTATGTGTGTGTGCACAGGTATGTATCTTTTGGTGTGTTTGTTTGTGTATGTTTGTGTATTTGTATGTTTGTATGTCTGGGTATGTCTGTGTGTGTATGTCTATATGTTTGTGTTTGTGTGTTTGTGTGTATGACTGTGTGTGTGTTTGTTTGTGTGTGTTTGTATATCTATGTGTATGTGAGTATGTGTACATGTGTGTATGTGTATGTCAATGTGTGTGTGCATTTATGTATATATATGTGTGTGAATAAGTGTTTGAGTGTCTGTGGGTGTGCGTGTGTCTGTGTATGCATGAGTGTGTGTGTGTGCGCATGCATGTGTATGCATGTGTGTGTTTGTATATATGTCTGTGTATGTGTATGTGTGTTTATGTCTGTGTGTGTGAGTGTGTATGTGTGTGTGCAGGTGGGTGTGTGCAGTCTGTGTGTGTGTGGTTGTTTGTGGGTATGTGGGTGTGTTTGTGTGTGTGATTGTGAGTGTGTGTGTGTGCATGTGAATGTGAGTGTGCATGCATATGTTTGTGAGTGTGGGTGTGTGTTTGTGAGAGTGAGTGTGTATAAGTCTGAGTGTGAGAGTATGTGTGAGTGTGACTGTGAGTGTGTGTGTGTGTGTGTTGGGTGTGTGTGAGTGTGAGAACATGTATGAGTGTGAGTGTGTGTGAGTATGAGTGTGAACATGTGTGTGAGCATGAATGTAAGTATGTGTTTATCAGTGTGCATCTGAGTGTGAGTGTGATTGTGTGTATGCAAGTGTGAGTGTGTGTGTATGTGTGTGTGTGAGAGAGAGAGAGTCAATGTGGGAGTGTGTGTCTGTGTGAGTGTGAGTTTGTGTGTGAGAGTGAATGTGAGTGTGTGCGTGCATGCGTGTGAGTGTTTGCGTGCAAGTGTGGGTATGTGTGTGTGTATGTGTGTGAGATTGTGTGTGTGAGTGTGAGAGTGAGTGTATGTGTATGTGAGAGTGAGGTGAGTGTGAGTGCGTGTGTGAGTATGAGTATGTGTGTATGAGTCAGAGTCTGTGTGCATATGTGTAGGTAAGTATGAGAGTGAGTGTGAGTGTGTGTGTGAAGGAGAGTGAGTTGAGTTTGAGTGTGTGTGAGGGTGAGTGTGAGTGTGTATGTATGTGTGTGAGTGTGAGTATGTGTGTGAGTATGAGACTGTGCGTGTGTGTCAGAGTGAGCGTGAATGTACGTGGATGTGAGAGTGAGTTGAGTGTGTGTGTGTGAGAGAGTGTGAGTGTGTGTGATTGTGATTCTTTGTGTGTGTGAGTGAGATCCTGTGTGTGAAGGTAAGTGTGAGAGTGAGTGTGAGTGTGTGTGTGAGTGAGCTGAGTTTGAGTGTGTGTGTGAGAGTGAGTATGAGTGTGTGTGTGCACGTCTGAGTGCGAGTGTGTGTGAGCATGAGGCTCTGCATGTGTGTGAGTGTGAGTGAGTGTGAGTGCATATATGTGAGATTGAGTTGAGTGTGTGTGTGTGATTGTGATTCTGTGTGTATGAGTGTGAGTCTGTGTGTGTGTAGGTAAGTATGAGACTGAGTGTGTGTGTATACGTGTATAAGAGTGAGTTCATTGTGAGAGTGAGGTGAGTGGGATTGTGTGTTAGTGTGTATGTGTGTGACTGTGAGTCTGAGTGAGTGTGAGTATGTATGTAGATAAGTATGAGAGTGAGTTTGAGTGTGTGTGAGAGAGAGTGAGTTGAATGTGAGTGTGTGTGTGAGGGTATGTGTGTGTGTGTCTGTGTGTGTGATGGTGAGTGTGAGTATGTATGTTTGAGTGAGTGAGTTGAGTCATTGTGTGTGTTTGTGTGTGTGTATGTGTGTGTGAGAGTGAGTTGAGTGTGTGTGTGTGAGTGTGAGACTATGTGAGTGTGCATCTGTGTGTGTGAAAGAGAATGAATCTGTGCATATGTGTGTGTGTGAGTGAGTTGAGTGTGAGTGTGTGTGCTTGTGAGTGTGAGTCTATGTACATGTGAGTATGTTCTGTATGTTTATGTGTGTGAGGGTGAGTGTGAGTGTGTGTGAGTGTGAGTCTGTGTGTGTGAGTGTGAGATTGAGTGTGTGTCTGTGTGAGACTGATTTGAGTGCACGTGTGGGTAAGTGTGTGTGATTATGAGTCTGCATGTGTGTGTGTGAGTGTGAGTCTGTGTCCATATGTAGGTAAGTATGAGAGTGAGTGTGAGTGTGTGTGTGTATGTACGTGTGTTTGAGAGTGAGTTGAGTGTGTGTGTGTGAATGTGAGACTATGTGTATGTGAGTGTGAGTCTGTGTGACTGAGAATGAATCTGTGCATATGTATTTGTGTGATTGTGAGAGTGAGCATGAGTGTGTATGTGAGTGAGTTGAGTGTGTGTGAGTGTGAGTCTATGTGTGTGTGTGAGTATAAGTCTGTGTGTGTATGTGTGTGAGTGAGTGTGAGTGTGTTTGCATGCGTGTGTCTGTGAGTGAGTTTCATGTGTCTGTGTGAGGGTGAGTGTGACTGTATGTGAGTGTGTGCATGAATATGAGTCTGTGCGTGATGTGAGAATGAGTTGAGTGTATATGTGTGCATGTGTGATTGTGATTCTGTGTGTGTGAGTGTAAGTCTGTGTGTGTTTAAATAGGTATGAAAGTGTGTGTGTGTATGTGGGGGTGAGTGTGTGTGAGTATGTGTGTAGGATGAGTGTGTGTGTGTGTGTGTGTGTGTGTGTGTGTGTGTGTGTGTGTGTGTGTGTGTGTGTGTGTGTGTGAGAGTCTGTGTGTGTGAGTGAGTTGAGTCCGAGTGTGTGTGTGTATGTGTGTGTGTGACATTGAGTATGAGTCTGTATGTCTATGTGTGTGTGTGTGTAAGGATGAGTATGAGTGTGTGTGTGTGTGTGTGAGGGTGAGTATGAGTGTGTGTGTGTGAGGGTGAGTATGAGTGTCTGTGTGTGTGAGGGTCAGTATGAGTGTGTGTGTGTGTGTGAGGGTGAGTATGAGTGTCTGTGTGTGTGTGTGTGAGGGTGAGTATGAGTGTGTGTGTGTATTTGTGTGGTGTGTGCGGGTGAGTTGAGTGTTGTGTGTGTGGTGAGGGTCAGTTATGATGTGTGTGTCTGTGTGAGGGTGAGTATGAGTGTGGTGTGTGTTTTGTGAGGTGAGTATGAGTGTGTGTGGTGTGAGGGTGAGTATGAGTGTGTGTGTGTGTGTGTGAGGGGTGATCTGAGTGTGTGTGTGTGTGGGGTGAGTACGAGTGTGTGTGTCTGTGTGAGGGTGATATGAGTGTGTGTGTGTGTGTGAGGGTGAGTATGAGTGTGTGGGTGTGTTTGTGTGTTGTGTGAGGGTGAGTATGAGTGTGGTGTGTGTATTTGTGTGTTGTGTGTGAGGTGAGTATGAGTGTGTGTGTGTGAGGGGGAGTGATGGAGTGTTGTGAGTGTGGTTATGAGTGTGTGTGTGTGTGAGGGAGTATGAGTGTGTTGTGTGAGTGTGAGTATGAGGTGTGTGCGTGTGTGGGTGAGTATGAGTGTGTGTTGTGAGGGTGGAGTATAAGTTGTGTGTGTGTGGCGTGTGAGTATGAGTGTGTTGTTGCGTGTGTGAGGTGAGTGATGAGTGTGTGTGTTGGTGTGAAGGGTGAGTATGAGTGTGTGTGTGTGGAGGAGGGTGACCGTCTGAGTGTGTGGTGTGTGTGAGTGTGATGTATGAGTGTGTGTTGTCGTGTGTGAGTGTGAGTATGAGTAGTGTGTGTGTGTAGTGCGGGTGAGTATGAGTGTGTGTGTGTGTGTGTGTGAGGTGAGTATGAGTGTGTTGGGTGCGTGTGTGTGAGGTGAGTATAAGTGTGTGTGTGTGTGAGGGGAGTATGACGATGTGTTGCGTGTGAGGGTGCGTATGACTGTGGTGTGTGTGTGTGTGTGAGGGTGAGTATAAGTGTGTGTGTGTGTTGTGAGGGTGATCCGAGTGTATGTGGGTGTGTGTAGTGTGTGGAGTGAGTCATAAGTGTGTGTGTGTGTTGTGTGAGGGTGAGTATAAGTGTGTGTGTGTGTGTGTGTGAGGGTGAGTATAAGTGTTGTGTGTGTGTGAGGGTGATTATTAGTGTGTGTATGTGTGTGTGAGGGTGAGTATAAGTGTGTGTGTGTGTTGTGTGAGGGTGAGTATTAGTGTGTGTATGTGTGTGTGAGGGTGAGTATTAGTGTGTGTGTGGTGTGTGAGGGTGAGTATAAGTGTGTGTGTGTGTGTGTGTGAGGTGAGTCTTAGTGTGTGTAGTGTGTGTGATGAGTATTAGTGTGTGTATGTGTGTGTGAGGTGAAAAGTAAATAAGTGTGTTGTGTGTGTGTGTGAGGGTGCGTATGAGTGTGTGGGTGTTTGTGAGTGGTGAGTATGAGTGTGTGTGTGTGTGTGTCTGTGTGAGTGTGAGTATAAGTGTGTGTGTGTGTGTTTGTGTGAGTGTGAGTATGAGTGTGTGTGTGTGGAGGTGAGTATGAGTGTGTGTGTTGTGTGTGAGGTGAGTATTAGTGTGTGTATGTCGGTGTAGTGAGTATACAGTGTGTGTGTGTGTGTCTGTGAGGTGAGTATTAGTGTGGTATGTTGTGTGAGGGTGAGTAAAGTGTGTGTGTGTGTGTGTGTGTGAGTGTGAGTATGAGTGTGTGTGTGTGTGTGTTGTGTGAGTGTGAGTATGTGTGAGTGTGTGTGTGAGTAGTGTGTGAGGGTGAGTCGAGTCGTGTGAGTAAGTGTGTGTGTGTGTGTGTGTGTGTGTGTGTGAGGGTGAGTATGAGTGTGGTGTGATGTGTGAGGGTGAGTATGAGTGTGTGTGTGTGTGAGGGTGAGTATAAGTCAGTGGTGAGTGTGTGTGTTAGTGTGAGGGTGATTATAATGTGTGTGTGTGTGAGTGTGTGAGTGTGTGTTTGTGTAGAGAGAGTGTGTGAGTGTGTGTGTGTGTGAGAGAGGTTTCGGTGTGAGTGTGTGGTTTGAGAGAGAGCTTCGTTTGAGGTGTGGTGTGGGAAAGAGAGTTTCGTGTGTGTGTTTTGTGTTGAGGGTGTGTTGGTGTGATGAGTGTGTGTGTGTGTGTGAGGGTTTCGTGTAAGTGTGTGTGTGTGTGTGTGAGGTGAGTATGAGTGTGTGTGTGTGTGTTTTCCCATAGTGTGTGTGTGTGGTTTCAGTGTGAGTGTGTGTGTGAGGGTGAGGTGTGTGTGTGTGTATGGTGATTATTTCAGTGTGAGTGTTGTGTGTGTGTGTGAGTGTGTGTGTGGTGTGTGAGTTCAGTGTGGTGTGTGTGTGTGTGTGAGAGTTTCGGTGTGAGTGTGTGTGTGTTTGAGAGTTTTGGTGTGAGTGTGTGTGTGTGTGTGTGTGTGTGTGTGAGGTTTTGGTGTGAAGTGGTGTGTGTGTGTGAGAAGAAGTTCAGTTGTGATAAGTTGTGTGTGTAGTGTGTGTGTGTGAGTTTCAGTGTATGTGAGTTTTCAGGTGAGTGTGTGTTTTTGTGTGTGTAGTTTCGTGTGAGTGTGCGTGTGTGTGTGTGAGAGGTGTGTGTGAGGTGTGTGTGTGATGTGGACGAGAGTTTCGGTGTGAGTAGTGTGTGTGTGTGAGAAGATTTTCGTGTGAGTGTAGTTGTGTGAGAGAGAGTTTCGGTGTGAGTGTGTAGAGAGAGTAGTGTGTGTTTGTGTGAGTGTGTGTGTGTGTGTGTGAGTTTCAGTGTGAGTGTGTGTGAGTTTCAGTGTGAGTGTGTTGTGTGAGTTTCCAGTGTGTGTGTTGTGAGAGAGTGTTCGGTGTGAGTGTGTGTGTGTGTGTGTGTGTGTGTGTGTGTGTGAGAGGAGTTTCGGTGTGTGTGTGTGTGAGAGTTTCGTTGGTGTGTTGTGTAGAACCTGTGTGTGTGTGAGTGTGAGTGTATAGTGTGTGTGTGTGTGTGTGAGTGTTTATGTGTAGTGTTGTGTATGTGTGTAGTGTGTGTGTGTGTGTGTGTGGTGAGAGTGAGTGTGGTGTGATAATTGTGTGTGTGTGTGTGTGTGTGTGTGTGTAGTGTGTGATGTGTGATGTGTGAGTGTGAAGTGTGTGTGTGAGTGCAGTGTGTATGTGTGAGTGTTGTGTGTCTGTGTGTGAGTGTATAGTGTGTGTGTGTGAGTGTGAGTGTATAATGTGTGTGAGTGTGTGTGTGTGTGTGAGGTTGTGTGTGATGTGTGTGTGTGTGTGTGTGAGGGTGTGATGTGTGTGTGTGAGTGTGTGAGTGAGAGATGTGTGTGTGTGTAGATGTAGTAGTGAGTGTGTGTGTGTGTGTGAGTGTTTGTGTGAGGGTGAGTGCGTTGTAGTGTGTGAGTATGTGTGAGTGTGTGTGTGTGTGTGTGAGGGAGTGTGTGATGAGTGTGTGTGTCGTGTGTATGTGAGGGTGTGTGTGTGTAGTGTATGTGTGTGTTGAGTGTGTGTTGTGTAGTGGTGTGTGTGTGTGAGGGTGTGTGTGCGAGTGTGTGTGTGTGTGTGTGTTGTGTGTGAGGTGAGTGGTGAGGTGTGTGTGAGTGTGTGTGTGGGTGAGTATTAGTGAGTGTGTGTGTGGTGTGTGAGGTGGTATAGTGTGTGTGTGTGTGTGGTGAGGGTGAGTATGAGTGTGTGTGTGTGTGTTTGTGAGGTGAGTATGAGTGTGTGTGTGTGGTGTGTGTGTGTGTGTGTGAGGTGAGTATAAGTGTGTGTGTGTGTGTGTGTGTGTGAGGTGAGTATGATGTGTGTGTGTGTGTGTGAGGGTGATTGTGTGTGATGGTGAGTGTGTGTGTGTGAGAGTGTGTGTGTGTGAGGGTGAGTGTGTGTGTGTGAGGGTGTGTGTGTGTGAGGGTGAGTGTGCGTGTGTGAGTGTGTGTGTGTGAGGGTGAGAGTGTGTGTGTGTGTGTGAGGGTGAGTATAGTGTGTGTGTGTGTGAGGGTATAGTATGATTGTGTGTTTGTGTGTGTGTGAGGGTGAGTATAAGTGTGTGTGTGTGTGTGAGGGTGAGTATGAGTGTGTGTGTGTGTGTGTGGGTGAGTAAATAATTGTTGTGTGTGTGTGTGTTTGTGTGAGGGTGAGTATTAGTGGTGTGTGTTTGTGAGGGTAGTAAATGTGTGTGTGTGATGGTGAGTATAGTTGTGTGTGTGTTGAGGGTGAGTATGAGTGTGTGGTGTGTGGGGTTGAGTATAAGTGTGTGTGTGTGTGTGTGTGTGTGAGGGTGAGTATTAAGTTGTGTGTCTGTTGTTGAGGGTGTGTATACGTGTGTGTGTGTGTGTGAGGGTGAGTCATAGTGTGTGTGTGTGTGTGTGTGTGTGTGAGGTGAGTATAATGTGTGTGTGTGTGTGAGGGGTGAGTATGAGTGTGTGTGTGTGTGTGTGTGTGAGGGTGATTATAAGTGTGTGTGTGTTGTGAGGTGAGTATTAGTGTGTGTGTGTGGTGTGTGTTGAGGGTGAGTATAAGTGGTGTGTGTGGTGTGAGGGTGAGTATGAGTGTGTGTGTTTGTGTGTTGAGGGTGCGTATAAGTGTGTGTGTGTTGAGGGTGAGTATGAGTGTGTGTGTGGTGTGTGTGAGGGTGAGTATCCATTGTGTGTGTGTGTGTGTGAGGGTGCAGTATAAGTGTGTGTGTCTGGTGTGTGTGTGTGAGGGTGAGTATGAGTGTTGTGTGTGTGTGAGGTGGTATAAAGGTGTGTTGTGTGGTGGTGTGAGGGTGAGTTAATTGTGTGTGTGTGTGTGTGTGTGTGTGAGGTGAGTATATAGTGTGTGTGTGTGTGTGAGGGTGAGTATGAGTGTGTGTGTGTGTGTGTGTGTGTGTGCGGGTGAGTATAATTGTGTGTGTGTGTTTGTGAGGTCTGAGTATGAGTGTGTGTCTGTGTGAGGGTGAGTTAAAGTGTGTGTGTGTGTGTGAGTGAGTATGAGTGTTGTGTGTGTGTGTGAGGGTGAGTATAAGTGTGTGTGTGTTGAGGTGAGTAGAGTGTGTGTGTGTGTGTGTGTGAGGGTAAGTATAGTGTGGTGTGTGTGTGTGAGGGTGAGTATGAGTGTGGTGTGTGACGGGTGAGTATGAGTGTGTTGTGTGGTGTGTGTGGAGGGTGAGTATGATGTGTGTGTGTGTGTGAGGGTGAGTATAAGTTGTGTGTGTGTGTGTGTGCGAGGGTGAGTATAAGTGTGTGTGTGTGGTGTGAGGGTGAGTATAAGTGTGTGTGTGTGTGTGTGTGAGGTGAGTATAATTGTGTGTGTGAGGTGAGTATAAGTGTGTGTGTGTTTGCGGGTGAGTATAAGTTGTGTGGTGTGTGTGAGGGTGAGTATAAGTGGTGTGTGTGTGTGTGTGTGAGGGTGAGTATAATTGTGTGTGTGTGTGTGTTTACCGATATAACTGTTTGTCTATCGATGTGACTGGTGTGTCTCAGTTCCTGTCTCTTTCTTTCCTTTCCCTCTCTCAGCTGTCTGCCTTTTCCTCTCCCTCTCTCACTCTCCTTTTTTCTCATTCTCTCTTGCTCTGTTTCTCTCATTTCAGCTTACATCACCATCTTCTCTTTTCTATCCTTTTACTCCTCCATTTTTTCCCTATCTAACTGTGCACTGTGTTCTTTCAGTGTCAGCCTCTCCCTGAAGATTTCTTTGTCATTCCCTCTCTTCTACCTCACTCCGTCCACTTTAATTTCCTCTCTCTATTTCTCTTACTATTTTGTCTCTTTCCCTTGTTCTCCTTCAATGTTCATTTCTTTCTTCTCTCTGCCCTCTGTTGCATTGCTCTGTTTCCCCCTGCTCTCTCTCTCCCTCCCTCTGTCCACTCACACACACAGAATCACAATCACACATGCACACATATACACTCAACTCATTCTCACATCACGCACAGACTCATATTCATGCACACACTCACATACAGTCACACTCACCCTCACACAGACACATGAAACTCACTCACAGACACTCGCATGCCTCCTTTCTCTGTCTCTCTCTCCCTCCCTCAGTGCCTTTCTGTGCCCCCAGATAGTTTATATTTGCCCTCTCTACCCCCAGGAGGTGCTGTGGTGAGCAGTCATCAATGCTGTGAGTATTCTGTGGCCCTCCATCGAGCACCTATCTTCCTTCTGGACAAAACCCTGTCCCCTGTCTTCAGAGGGACACAGTGAAGGAGAGATACACTGATGGAGAGATACAGTGATAGAGAGATACAATGATGAAGAGATAGAGTGAAAGAGAGATACAGTGATGGAGAGATATAGTGAAGAAGAGATTGAGTGATGGAGAGATACAGTGATGGAGAGATACAGTGATGGAGAAATACAGTGATGGAGAGATACAATGATGGGGAGATACAGTGATGGAGCAATATAGTGATGGAGAGATACATTGATGGAGAGATACATTGATGGAGAGATACAGTGATGGAGAGATACAGTGATGGAGCAATATAGTGATGAAGAGATACATTGATAGAGAGCTATAGTGATGAAGCGATACAGTGATGGAGAGATACAGTGATGGAGAGATACAGTGATGGAGAGATACAGTGATGGAGTGATACAGTGATGGAGAGATACAGTGATGGAGAGATACTATGACGGAGAGATACTGTGATAGAGAGATACCATGATAGAGAGATACAGTGGTGGAGAGATATAGTGATGGAGTGATACAGTGAAGGAGAGATACAGTGATGGAGAGATACAGTGACAGAGAGATACTGTGATAGAAAGATACAATGACGAGAGATACAGTGACAGAGAGATATAGTGGCAGAGCAATACATTGATAGAGGGACAGAGAGGTACAGTAAGAGAAAGATCATTGACTTAGAGATACAGTGATGGAGTGATACAGCCAAAGGAAGACACAAGGACAGATTGATACAGTAACTTAGAGATACAGTGATGGAGTGATGCAGTTTCTCAGCATACAGAAATGGAAAGACACAGTGATAGAGAGATACAGTGACACAGTGCACAGATACAGTGTCACTACAGTGACACAGAGATACAGTGAGAGAGAGATACAGAGATGGAGAGATATAGTGATGGGGAGCAACTGTGATGGAGAGATATAGTCAAGTGAAGATACAATGATGGAGAGAAACAGTGATGGAGAGATACAGTGATGGCGAAATATAGTGTTGAAGTCATGCAGAAATGGAGAGTCACAGTGATGGAGATTCACAATGATGGAGAGATACGGTGAAGGAGAGATACAGTGACACAGAGATACAGTGGTGGAGGGATACAATGGTGGAGCGATACAGTGACAGAGAGACAAAGTGATGGAGAGATTGAGTGATGGCGAGATACAGTGATGGAGAGATACAGTATGGAGAGATAAAATGATGAAGTGATACAGTGATGGCGAGATACAGTGATGGAGAGATACAGTATGGAGAGATAAAATGATGAAGTGATACAGTGATAGAGAGATACAGTGATGGAGAGATACAGTGATGGTGAGATATATTGATGCAGAGATAAAGCGTTACAGAGATACAGTGATAGAGAGATGCAGTGATGCAGACATTCAATGTCAGATTCATACAGCGCTGGAGAGATACAGCAGTGGAGAGATACAGCGATGGAGTGATACAGTATTGGAGAGACACAGTGATTGAGAGATGCAGTGATGGAGAGATGCAGTGGTGCAGAGATGCAGTGATGGAGAGGTATAATAATGGAGTGATACAGTATTGGAGAGACACTGATTGAGAGATGCAATGATGGAGAGATGCAGTGGTGCAGAGATACAGTGATGGAGAGGTACAGTGATGGAGTGATTCAGTATTGGAGAAACACAGCAATTGAGAGATGCAGTGATGGAGAGATGCAGTGGTGCAGAGATACAGTGATGGAGAGGTACAGTGATAGTGTGATACAGTATTGGAGAAACAGAGCAATTGAGAGATGCAGTGATGGAGAGGTATAGAGGTGGACAGCAACCATGATGGAGAGATACAGTGACAAAGAGAGAAAGTGATGGAGGAGTACAGTGCCAGAGATATACAGTGATGGAGAGATACAGAGAGGGAGAAGTACAGTGATGGAGAGATAAAATGATGAAGCAATGAAGCGATGGAGAGTTACAATAGATACTGTGACAGAGAGATACAGTGATGGAGAGATAAACTAATGAAGTGATGCAGAGTTACAATGATGGAGAGATATAGTGATAGAGAGAAAGTATCAAAGTCATGCTGTGTTGGAGAGATAACAGTGATGGAGAGATACAGTGGTGCAGAAGTACAATAATGGAGAGAAACCATGATGGAGAGACATATGACGGAGAGATACATTGACAGAGGGATACAATGATGGTAAGATGTAGTGATGGAGAGACACAGTAATGGAATGATAGTGATGGAGAGATATTGTGACAAATGGATACAGTGAAGAGATACATTGATGGAGAAATACAATGATGAAGAGATACGGTGATGGAGAGATACAGTGACAGGGAGATTCAATGACGGAAAGATACAATGAGTAAGAGACAATGACAGAGAGCTACAGTGTTATGGAGATAGAGTGACGGAGATGCACAGTGACAAAGAGATACAGTGTTAGAAATACACAGCAATAGAGAGATACAGTTATGATGAGCTACAATGACAGAAAGGTGAAATGATGGAGATTCACTGACAGAAATAATCAGTGATGGATACAGTAACGGAGAGATACAGTGATGGAGAAATACAGTAATTGAGAGATACAATGATTAAGAGATACTATCTCTTAATCAGATGGATACAGTGATGGAGAGATAGGCAATGGGCATATGCAGAAATAGAGAGATGCACTAACGTTGGGCTACAGTGATGGAAATATACAGTGATGAAGACATAATGTGATGAAGAAATGCAGAGATGGAGGGATGCAATGACAGAGAAAGATACAGTGACAAGCAGATACCATGACAGAGAAATACAGTGATGGTGGGATACAGTGATGGTGAGATATACTGTGATGGGAGATACAGAAATGGGTATATGCAGGATTAGCGTGATGTGCTGATGTAGAGCTACAGTGATGGAGACCTACAGTGACAGAGAAATAGAATGGTGGAAAGATACAGTGATGGAAAAATGCAATGATGTAGAGATACAATGAAAGAGAGAAAAAGTGACAGAGAGATACAGTGATGGGGAGATATAGTGACTGTAATAAATAGTGACAGAGAGATGCAATGATAGATATATACAATGACAGAGGGATATACTGACAGAGATATACTGTGATGGAGATATATAAAGATGGATAGATATTATGATGCTGAGCTACAGTGATCGTGATAGTGATGGACATATACAGTGATGGGTAGATAGTGTGGTGATGAGCTGCAGTGACAGACAGATACAGTGATGGAATATACACTGATTGACAAATATTGTAAAGGTGAGCTACAATGACAGAGATATATAGTGACGCAAAGATACAGTGATGAAGAGATACAGTGCCTGAGAGATTCAGTGACAGCAAATATAGTGATGGAGAGATACAGTGAGAGAGAGATACAGTGATGGAGTGAAACAATGATATAGAGATGCAGCGAAGGGGATATGCAGGAATGGAGAGTTGCACTTATGTAGTGCTACAATGATGGAGAGATATAATGATGGAGAGATACAGTGAAGGAGAGATAGTCTTCTCTCCTTCACTGTTCATGATGGAGAGATACAGAGATGGAAAAATGCACCGATGGAGAGATACAGTGGTGGACTGATACAGTGATGGAGAGATACAGGAATGGAAATATACAGTGATGGAGAGATAGAGTGACAAAGTGATACAGTGATGAGAGATAAGTGATGAGGAGATGCAATGATGCAGAGATACAGTGATGGAGAGATATGGTGACAAACAGATACAGTGATAAAGAAATACATTGATGTATATGCACAATGATGCAGATAACTACAGTGCCAGTGAGGGCTACAGTGCCAGTGAGATACGGTAACAGCAAGATACAGAGATGGCAAGATATAGTTATGGTGTGATACAGTGACAGAGAGATACAGTGGTGGAGAGATACAATGCTGGATAGATACAGCAATGGATATGGTTACAGAGAGGTACAGTGATGGAGAGATACAGTGAAGGAGAGATATAGTGATGGAGGGATACAATGATGGATAGATACAGTGCAGGAGAAATATTGTGATGGAAGGATATAGTGATGGAGGGATACAATGATGGAGAGTTACATTGATGGAAATATATAATGATGGGGGATACAGTAATGAAGAAATACAGTGACAGTGAGATATAGGGATGGCAAGATATTGTTACTGTGTGATACAGTTACAGAGAGGTACACTGATGGAAAGATGCAGTAGTGAGGAGATATAATGATGGAGAGATACAATGATTGAGTGATACAGTGGTGGAGAGACACAGTGACGAAGGGATACAGTGATGTAGAGATACAATGATGATGAGTTATAACTACAGTGTTACACAGTGACAGAGAGGTACACTGATGGAGAGATTCAGTGATGGAGACATATAATGATGAAGAGATTCAATGATAGAAAGATATAGTGACAGAGAGATACAGTGGCAGAGAAATGCTGTAATGGAGAGATACAGTGATGAAGAAATGCACTGTTGGAGAAATGCAGTGATGGAGATATGCGGTAATAAGAGATACAGTTCCAAAAAGAAACAATAAAAGTGAGGTACAGTAACAGAGTGATACAATAACAAAGAGTTATGTGCTGGTGATATAAAGTGAAGGAAAGTAACAGACAGACTTAATGATACATAGATATAATGATGGAGAGATACAGTGGCAGAGAGATACAGTGATGGAGAGATAAATTGACAGAGAAATACAGTGATAGAACCAAAGATGGAGGTACATACAACATAGCAATACAGAGGAGTGTCACCATTCTGGAGAGATATAGTGATGGAGTGATTCAGTGACAATGCAATTCAGTGATGGAGAGATACAGTGACAAAGAGATAATGCAATGGAGAAATACAGTGATGCAGTGTCGGAGAGATACAGTGAAGTGATTTACAATGACAGAGAGATACAGTGACGGAGATACGGTCACAGAGATATAGGGAAAGAGAGATACTTTGTTGAGAGATGTGGTGATGGACGGATATAATGATGACAGATGCAAAGATTGAGAGAGATAGCATTGGAGAGATATAGTGATGGAGAGATATAGTGATGGAGAGATGTAACTTTGACAGATACAATGATGGAGAGAAACAGTGGCCAAGAGATACAGTGAAGAGAGATGCAGCGATGGAGAGAAACACTGACTGAGAGATACAGTGATGGAGTGATACAATGACAGAGAGATACAGTGATGGAGAAATACAGTGACCGAGAGATACAGTGATGGAGAGATACAATGACAGAGAGATACAGTGATGGAGAAATACAGTGACCGAGAGATACAGTGATGGAGAGATACAATGACAGAGAGATACAGTGATGGAGAAATACAGTGACCGAGAGATACAGTGATGGAGAGATACAATGACAGAGAGATACAGTGATGGAAAAATGCACTGATGGAGAAATACAATGATGGATTGATACACTGCTGGAGCGATGCAGCAATAGAAATATACAGTGATGGAGAGATAGAGTGACAAAGTGATATAGTGCTGGAGACAAACTGTGAGGAAGAGATACAATGATGCAGAGATACATTGATGGAGAGATATGGTGAAAAAAAGACTCAGTGATGAAGAGATACATTGATAGAGAAACACAATAATGCAGATGTACAGTGATGGAGGGATACAATAACAGTGAGATATAGTGACAGCAAGATACAATGATGGTGAGATATAATTAATAGTGTGATACAGTGACAGAGAGAAGTATTGATGGAGAGATACAGTTATGGTGAAATATAATTACAGTGTGATACAGTAACAGTGAGATACACTGACAGAGAGATGCAATGATGGAGAGATACAATGATGGAAAAATGCATTGATGGAGAGATACAGTAATGGACTGATACACTGCTGGAGAGGTACAGCAATGAAGATCTACAGTGATGGAGAGATAAAGTGACAAATTGATATAGTGATGGAGATATACAGTGAGGAAGAGATACAATGATACAGAGGTACAGTGATGGAGAGATACGGTGACATAGAGACACAGTGATGAAGAGATACATTGATGGATAGACATAATGATGCAGATGTACAGCAATGGAGGGCTGCAATAATGGTGAGATACAGTGACAGCAAGATATAGCGATGGTGAGATATAGTTACGGTGAGATACAGTGACAGAGAGGTACACTGATGGAGAGATAAAATATCAGAGAGACATGGTGACAGAGAGGTACAGTGGTGGACCAATACATTGATGGAGAGATGCAGGAATGGAGATATACAGTGTTGGAGGGATACAGTGACAGCGAGATACAGTGACAGTGTGATATAGTTATGGTCTGATACAGTGACAGAGAGATACATTGATGGAAAGATACAATGCTGGATAAATACAGTGATGCAGCAATACAGTTACAGAGAGGTATAGTGATAGAAGATACAATGATGGAGAGATACAGTAAAGGAGAGATACAGTGAAGGAGAGATACAGTGAATAAGAAATTCAATGATAGATAGATGTAGTGCTGGAGAGATATAGTGATGGAGAGGTATAGTGATAGAGGGATACAATGATGGAGAGTTTCATTGATGGAGATATAAAATGATGGGGGACGCAGCGATGGACAGATACAGTGATGGCGAGATACAGTGAAGGAGAGGTACATCGACAGAACGATACAGTGACAGAGATACGGTGTAGGAGAAATGCAGTGGTGGAGAGATACAGCGATGAAGGGATATAGTGATGTAGAGATATAATGATGGAGAGACACAATGATGCAGATGTATAGTGATGGAGAGATATGGTGACATTGAGATACACTAACAGAGAAATACAGTGATGGTGGGATATAGTAATGGTATGATACATGTCAGAGAGATCCACTGATGAAGAGATACAATGATGGAGAGATACAATGATGAATAAATATAGTGATGCAGTGAAATTGTTATGGAGAGCTACAGTGATGGTGAAGTATAGTGACAATGAGATACAATGATGGATAGATATAGTGAGAGTACGATACGTTACAGCAAAGTATGGTGATGGAAAGATACAATGATGAAGAGATTCAATGATGAATAGATGTAGTGATGGAGAAATACAGTGATGGACAGATGCGGTGATGGAGAGATACAGTAATAGAGAGATGCAGTGACTGAGAGATACAGTAATGGAGAGATACGGTGACAAACATATAGTGACAGAGATATACAGTGATGGAGAGATACTCTGATAGTGAGCTACAGTGATTGGAAATACAGTGATGGAAAGATACAGCGATGGAGATATGTAGGAATGGAGAGATGCACTGATGTAGAGTTACAGTGATGGAGAGATACTGTGACAGAAAGTTACACTGACAGAGAGATACAGTAATGGAGAGGTTTTTGTCAGATCATGCAGTGATGGAGGGATATTGTGACAGAGAGATACAGTGATGGAGAGATACAGTGACAATGAGATATAGTGACAAAGTGATACAGTGACAGAGAGATACATGGACAGTGAGGTACAGTGACAGAGTGATACAGTGATGGAGGGATATTATGACAGTGATGAAGAGATACAGTGACAATGAGGTATAGTGACAAAGTGATACAGTGACAGAGTGATACAGTGTCAGAGATATGCAGTGATGGAGAGCTACAACATTGGAGAGATACAGTGATGGAGAGATACAGTGATGGAAAGGTACAGTGATAGAGAAATGTAACGATGGAAAAAAAGAATGACAGAGAGACAGACTGATGGAGATATCATTCTGCATCACTCTGCACTATTATACCTCACTTTAGAGTGTTCTGTATCATTTTCTATCACTCTGCATCATATTGTTTTACTCTGTGTCATTGCCCCTCATTCAATATCACTGTATTTCTCTAGCATTATATTTCTCCGTCCCTGCATCTCTCCATTGTTGTATCATTCTGTCACTGCAGTGTATCTCTGCATCATTATATCTCTCCCTCACTGTATATCTCCATCATTGTATCTCCCCATTGCTGTATCTATCACTGCATAGCTCTGTCATTATATCTCACTGTCACTGTATCTGTCACTGTGTTTCTCCATCATTGCATACTTCTGTCGTTGTACCTCTCCGAAACTGTATCTCACCAACACTGTATTTCACCGTCACTGTATCTCTCCATCACTGTATATTTCCATCACTGTATCTCTCAGTCATTATATCTCTCTGTCACTTTATCTCTCCATCACTTTATCTCTCCATCACTGTATCTCTCCATCACTGAATCTTTCTATCAATGATCTCTCTGCCACAGTATCTCTCATCACTCTATCTTCCCATCATCGTATCTCTCCATCACCATGTCTCTCAATCACTGTGGCTCTACATTGCACATCTCTCCATTCCTGCATATCACTGTATCTTTCCACTGTAGCACCTCCCATCACTGTAGCCCACCCTCACTGTATCTAGCTATCACTTTATCTCTCCATCGCTGTACCTATCTGTCAATGTATCTCTCAGTCACTGTGGCATCTGTCTCTGTATTTCTACATCACTTATTTTTCTGTCATTGTACTCCACCATCACTGAAAATTTCTGTCACATTTTTGCTTCCTCACTGTAACTCTCCGTAGTTCTATCTCTCCATAACTGTGGCACTCTGTCTCTGTACCAATATGTACATATTCCCCTATCACTATATCTCACCATCACTGTATTCTCCATCACTGAATCCCCCCATCATTGCATCTCTCCAACTCTTTACCTCTCTGTAATAGTATCGCACAATCACTGTATGTATCCATCATTATATCTCACTGTCACTATATCTCCATCATTGTATCTCTCCTTCACTGTATCTCTGTATCATTGTGTCTCTCCCTCACTGCATATCTCCATCAGCCTATTTCTCTGTCATTCTTTTTTTCCATCAAATTATATAGAATGATATCATAGAGTGACAGCAAATTATATATAATGAAATAGAGTGACACAAATCATTCAAGACTGAAACAGAGTGATACAGAGTCAGGTGGAATGACAGAGTGATACAGTATGGTGCAGAGCGATAGAAGGTGATATAGAATGACTTAGTGTGAGGTCATTCTATATCTAAAGGATCAAAAGGAAATAGACTGATGCAGAATGATAAACAGTGATGTAGAGTTATATAAAGATATGGGGAGTGATATCAAGTTATATAGAGTGATACAGAATGGTACAGAGAGATATAGAGTGATACAGATCGAGGTAGAATGGTAGAGTTTATTTGAATCTTAGGAATCAGGAGTGAGAGTAAACACTTCAGCCCCTTGCGCATGCTCTAGTATCCTATATGATCATGGCTGATCTCCATCTCATCCTATCTCCACTTCTCTGCTTTTTCCCCATAGGCCTTTATCCAGCTTTTGTTCAAATAATTATCTATCTTTTCCTTGAATGCATTGATTGATTTTGCATCCACTGTGCTCTGGAACAGCAATTTTCATAGATTTACAACTCTCTGTGAGAAGTAGCTGTTCCTTATCTCTGTCTTGAACCTCCCCTCCACACCCCACCTCCACACCCCTTTACTCTACAACTATGATCTCTTGTCCTGGACTGTTCTAGAAGGGGAAACATTTGGTTTACCTTTACTTTATTAATTCTGTTGATATTTTATATCACTCAATCAGCTTTCACCCACCTCCTCCCGCCCACCTCCTCCCCAACTATTCTTCTGGACTCCAGAGAGTACAAACCCAAGCTACTGAACTGGAATCAATCTAGTGATCCTCTTCTGAACTGCCTGCAGTGCTACCACAACTTCCCTCAAAGAAGGTGACCAAAACTGAACACAATGCTCCAAGTGTGGTCTTCCCAATGTATGAGACAATTGTAACAACATTTCTTCACTTTTATACTCTGGACTCTTTGCAATAAATGCTAATTTTCTATTTTGTCTCCCTCATAACATTCTGCACCTGTATACCCACTTTCTGAGACTCATGCACAAGGACACCCAGATCCCTCTGCACAGATGCCTTTTGACCTGTTTCCCATTTAATTTTTTTCCAGCCAAAATGGATAACTATGCATTTATCCACATAATATCATAGAATCCCTACAGTGCAGAAGATCATTTGGCCCATCGAGCCAGCACAGATAACAATCCCACCCAGACCTTATCTCCAGAGTCCCACATATCTATCCTGCTAATCCCCCTGACACAATGGGCAATTTAGCATGGCCAATCCACCTAATTCATACATCTTTGGAATTAAATTCCATCTTCCAGATTCTGGCCCATTCCCATAGCTTGTCAATACTCATTGGCCAACCTTTCATCTCATCACAGCTTGCTCTCCCATTTATTTTCATGTTGTCAGCAAATTTCACAATGTTACACTCTGTTCCTGCTTTTAGATCATTGATATGGATTGTAAATAGTTTGGGACTAAGAATGGAACCCTACAGAATCCTACTAGTTACAGATCACCAACAGAAGGACCCATTTATCCCAAACCTTCTGATTTCTATCAGTCAACCAATCCTCAATCCACACCACTACTCTACTCCACACCTTGGGATTGAACCATCTCGATCAGTCTCTTGTGTGCCACCTCATCAAATGCCTTCTGCAAGTCCAGATAGATCGCATCCACAGGATCCCCATTATCTACCTTGCTGATTACATCCTCAAAGAACTCTAGCAGATTTGTTGAACAAGCCTTGCCATTCACAAAACCGTGCTGACACTGGTGAACTGAGCTTTGTTTTTCTGGATATTCAGTCACCTTCTCCTTAATGATTGACTCCAGTTACTTTGCCAAAACAGAGGTCAAGCTGACTAGTCTATAGTGTGTCTCTATTTTCTTGAATATGAACCTCACATTAGCATATTCTCAGTCCACCGGGACCTTTCTGGAATCCAGGGAATTTTGAAATATTATAATGAATGCATCCACTATTACTTTTAAACCCTCCAGTTTACTGAGTACCTTCTCACTGGTTATAGTAATTTTACCAAATTCTACTGTATGAACTGTAGTTTTTGAGGAGAATTATTATCTTCTATTGTGCAGACAGAGACAAATTATTGGTTTAATGTCTCTGCCATTTCTGAGTTTCCATTATTACCCCACTATTCCCGTCCTCTAAAGAACTAATATTTCACCAATCTCTTGCTCTTTATATATTTATCAAAAGATTTGGTGTCAGTATTTATGTTTCAGCTTGCTTCCTTTCATGTTCCATTTTAGTATTTTTTGAGATTGTATTTAGTCACCTTTTGTTGGCATTAGAAGTTTTCCCAATCCTCCATACTGCCACTAACTTATGTAGGATTTATGCCCTGGCTTTTGCCCTTGACTTCCTTATTAAGCCATAGATGATTTTTCACCTTTCTGCAATTCTGCTTCCTCTCAGAAATGTACCTGGGCTGATATGTCTTTAATACCTTGCTAAGTAGCTGCCACCGTTCTTCTACCATCCTCCCCTTTAATATTTTGCCCAGTCCACTTGGGCCAACTCTTTTCTTATGCCTGCAGAATTATACCCTTGTCCAATATTAAAACTCGAGTATGTGATTCTGTCCTCTCACTTCCAATCTCAACTTGAAATTTTATCATGCTGTGATCACTCCTCCCAAGCGGATCCTTAACTACAAGGCCATTAATCTATCCTTCCTCATTAACTAATATAGTGACCAGTTCTCTGGATGGCTCAATAACATGCTGCTCTAAGAAACAGTCCCTCATACCCTCTATAAATCCTTCTTCAAGGCTACCCTTGCCAAGCTGGTGAATCCATACAACATGCATGTTAAAGTCACCCATATCATTGTGCCCTATTGAGAAACCCTCCTCATTTCCTGATTTATACTATGCCCTACTTCTAAAGTACTCTTCAGACATTTATAAATTATCCCTGACAATGTGTTTCTTTCCTTGCTTCTTATTTCTACCCAGGCTGCTTAACATTTTGGTCTACGATATCAATATCATTAACCCATAGGGCAACTCCACTTCCTCCTCTTTGTCATTATTCTGTCTAGAATACGGGATATCCTGACACTATCTGCTCCCAATCCTAATTCTCTTGTAATCACTTTCCATCAGGTCATATCTATTACCACTATTCATGCTGTCAGCTCATCAACTTTGTTTCGAATACTACATGAATTTAGCTATAAGGTCTTTAAATAAGTTTTACTGATTTGATACAGAGTGATAGATATTGATAATGATACAGGGCAAACTATAACACCCCTCTTCACTATCTACCACTCCACCGACTTTGATGTCATCTGCAAATTTACTAATCCATCCTTCAATACCCTCATCCAGATCATTTATAAAAATTACAAACAGCAGGGGCCCCAAAACAGACCCCTGAGGTACACCACTTGTAACCGAACTCCACGATGAATATCTCCCATCAACCACACCCTCTGTCTTCTATCTGCCAGCCAATTCCTAATCCAATTAGCTAAATCACCCTCAATCCCATACATCTGCATTTTCTGCAGAAGCCTTCCATGGGCCACCTTATCGAATGCCTTACTAAAATCCATATATACCACATCAACCGCCTTACCCCCATCCACCTCTTTGGTCACTTTTTCAAAAAACTCAATAAAGTTAGTAAGGCACGACCTACTCTTCACAAAACCATGCTGACTATCCCCAATCAATTCATTTCTCTCTAAATCACTATAAATCCTATCCCTAATAATTCTCTCCAATACTTTGCCCACAACAGAAGTAAGACTCACTGGCCTATAATTCCCTGGAAGGTCTCTCTTCCCCTTCTTGTGGTCCCCTTGTTCCACATTCGCTATCCTCCAGTCCTCCGGAACCACACCCGTAACCAATGACGACCTGAAGATCAGAGCCAGAGGCTCTGCAATCGCCTCTCTTGCCTCCCAGAGAATCCTAGGGTAAATCGCGTCCAGCCCAGGGGACCTATCCAACTTCAAACCTTCAAGAATATCTAGCACATCCTCTCTATCTACTTCAATACTTTCCAGTTTGCAACCCAGTACCTCAGTGTTCTCCATAACTACATTTACATCACCCTGCGTGAATACTGAAGAGAAATATTTATTCAGTGCCTCTCCAATCTCTTCAGGCTCCATGCACATCTTCCCACTGCTGTCTGTGACTGGCCCTAATCTTGTCCTAACCAATCTTCTATTCTTAACATATCTAAAGAAAGCTTTAGGATTCTCCTTAATCCTATCAGCCAAAGTCTTCTTGTGTCCCCTCATAGCTCTCCCTGATTCAGAGTGATACAGAATGATTCAGAGTGATTCAGAGTGATACAGAATGATTCAGAGTGATACAGACTGATTTAGAATGATACAGAGTGATTCAGAATGATACAGAATGATTCAGAGTGATACAGAATGATTCAGAGTGATACAGAATGATTCAGAGTGATACAGACTGATTCAGAATGATACAGAGTGATTCAGAGTGATACAGAATGATTCAGAGTGATACAGACTGATTCAGAATGATACAGAGTGATTCAGAGTGATACAGAATGATTCAGAGTGATACAGAATGTTTCAGAGTGATAGAAAGTGATTCAGAGTGATACAGAGCGATTCAGAGTGATACAGAATGATTCAGAGTGATACAGAATGATTCAGAGTGATAGAAAGTGATTCAGAGCGATTCAGAGTGACACAGACTGATTCAGAGTGATACAGAATGATTCAGAGTGATACAGACTGATTCGGAGTGACACAGAATGATTCAGCGTGATACAGAATGATTCAGAGTGATAGAAAGTGATTCAGAGTGATACAGAGTGATTCAGAGTGGTACAGAATGATTCAGAGTGATACAGACTGATTCGGAGTGATACAGAATGATTCAGAGTGATACAGAATGATTCAGAGTGATAGGAAGTGATTCAGAGTGATACAGAGTGATTCAGAGTGATACAGAATGATACAGAATGATTCAGAGTGATACAGAATGATTCAGAGTGATACAGACTGATTCAGAGTGATACAGAATGATTCAGATTGATACAGAATGGTTCAGAGTGATACAAAGTAATTCAGAATGATACAGAGTGATTCAGAGTGATAGAAAGTGATTCAGAGTGATTCAGAGTGACACGGACTGATTCGGAGAGATACAGAATGATTCAGAGTGATAGAAAGTGATTCAGAGTGATGCACAGTGATTCAGAGTGATACAGAATGATTCAGAGTGATACGGACTGATTCGGAGTGTACAGAATGATTCAGATTGATACAGAATGATTCAGAGTGATAGAAAGTGATTCAGAGTGATACAGAGTGATTCAGAGTGATACAGAATGATTCAGAGTGATACAGACTGATTCAGAGTGATACAGAATGATTCAGAGTGATAGAAAGTGATTCAGAGTGGTAAAAAGTGATTCAGAGTGATACAGAATGATTCAGAATGGTACAGAATAATTCAGAGTGATACAGAATGATTCAGAGTGATGCAGAATGATTCAGAGTGATACAGACTGATTCAGAGTGATACAGAATGATTCAGAGTGATAGAAAGTGATTCAGAGTGATACAGAGTGATACAGAACGATTCAGAGTGATACAGAGTGATTCAGAGTGATACAGAATAATTCACAGTGATACAGAATGATTCAGAGTGATACAGAGTGATACAGAATGATTCAGAGTGATACAGACTGATTCAGAGTGATGCAGAATGATTCAGAGTGATACAGAATGATTCAAAGTGATACAGACTGATTCGGAGTGATGCAGAATGATTCAGAGTGATACAGAATGATTCAGAGTGATACAAAGTGATTCAGAGTGATACAGACTGATTCGGAGTGATACAGAATGATTCAGAGTGATACAAAGTGATTCAGAATGATACAGACTGATTCAGAGTGATGCAGAATGATTCAGAGTGATAGAAAGTGATTCAGAGTGATACAGAGTGATTCAGAGTAATACAGAATGATTCAGAGTGATACAAAGTGATTCAGAATGATACAGACTGATTCAGAGTGATGCAGAATGATTCAGAGTGATAGAAAGTGATTCAGAGTGATACAGAGTGATTCAGAGTAATACAGAATGATTCAGAGTGATACAAAGTGATTCAGAGTGATTCAGAATGATACAGAATGATTCAGAGTGATTCAGAATGATTCAGAGTGATACAAAATGATACAGAGTGATTCAGAGTGATACAGAGTGATTCAGAGTGATACAGAGTGATACAGAATGATTCGGAGTGATTCGGAGTGATACAGAATGATTCAGAGTGATACAAAGTGATTCAGAATGATACAGACTGATTCGGAGTGATGCAGAATGATTCAGAGTGATAGAAAGTGATTCAGAGTGATACAGAGTGATTCAGAGTAATACAGAATGATTCAGAGTGATACAAAGTGATTCAGAGTGATTCAGAATGATACAGAATGATTCAGAGTGATTCAGAATGATTCAGAGTGATACAAAATGATACAGAGTGATTCAGAGTGATACAGAGTGATTCAGAGTGATACAGAGTGATACAGAATGATTCAGAGTGATACAAAGTGATACAGAGTGATTCAGAGTGATACAGAGTGATTCAGAGTGATACAAAGTGATACAGAGTGAGATGCAAAATGATATGGAATGATGTAGAGAGGCATGGAATGAATGAGTAATACAGAGCAATATAGAGTAATGTAGAATTGTGCACAGTGATACAAAATGATATATAGTGATACAAAATGAGATAGAATGATATATAGTATTACACAATGATACAGCATGAGAGAGAGCCAAATAAAGTGATATAGATTTCTACAGGGTGATGTAGGCTGATACAAAGTTTATGTCATGATAGAGCATGATACAGAATGAGGCAGAGTGACTTAGAGTGATTCAGAATGATGCAGAAGTTTTGATGACACTGTGCCTTTAAGAAATGTATTTTAATCATGTTTGTGGATGTTCTGTCAGCACAGTGTTGTCTGTAGCTGGCTTCCTTAGTGAAGCAGTATAATTGGCATTATATTGATTGTAGTCTGAACTAATACAATATTCTGTGGTCTCAATATTCCCTTGGGATTGCTGAGTAGAACATAATTCGGATGATTGGCAGGAATGGTCATGTGATGGAGAAGCTGTGCTTTTCACAAAATATTCAAGCTTAAATGCTGCCTTTGAGTTAAGAAAGAGCAGTCACTCTCTTGTCCCTTCTCCAAAGCTAGAGACTGGAATCTGCCAGGGGATAAGTTTCTTTTTATTGGAGATTCTATTGTATGAGAGTTGCTGCAAAGGGAGAGGTATCCTCTTCTATCTCTTAGGTCGGGAAACTGGGAACTACTAGAGGCTGGTTTTACTTCTCTGAGATGTTGCTGCTTTGAGGATATATCCTTCACTGAAGATTGCTATCTGAACAAATGAACAAGTGTACTAATTCTGAACAAGACTGTATGTCTATGGGGTCTCACTTTAAATTGGAATAAAAGATAAACCTAGCTGTTAAGAGATAGACTGAGTCATGTTTAAGTTTTGCAATTGGTAAACATTATGCTAATTGTTTTAATTATATTCTAATTATGTTCTTAAATAAAATTTGTTTGATAAAAGCTTCCTAGTGGGTCACTTGAATCATACTTGGAGGGAAACATCTTACACTTACTCAAGCCAAAAATCAAATGTAAAACCTAGGGTCTAGGCTAACTTCACAAAACTTCTTGAACTTCTGGCCTGGGTCTTAACAAAGGATTCACAGTGTACAGTGCAAAGCAGAGTAATACAGATTTTTACAGAGTGCTATAGAATGATACAGAATGATGGACAGTAATATAGTGTGATGCAGAGTGATGAAAAGTGATAGAGATATAGAATGATACAAAATGAAATAGAATGATAGAGTGACATAAAGTTAAAATGATACAGAGTAATATATAGTGATGAATGAATACAAAGTGTATTATAAAGTGGTAATGAGTGACATAGAGTGATACGAAGTGAGATAGAGTGATATAGAATGGTAGATGGTGGTATAGTGTGATACAGAATGCTACAGAGAAATGTCACATGATATGGATTGGTATAAAATAATAATGCAGATGATAGAGCAGCGATAAGCAATAATAGAATGATGCAGAATGCTGTAGAGTGATACAGAGCAATGCAGACTGATGTAGAGCAATGTAGAATAATACAGTGATACAGAGTGTTAGAGAATAATACAGTGATGAACAATAATAGAGTAATGCAGAGTGCTGCAGACTGATATGGAATAATATAGTGTGATGCAGAGAGATAGAGAGTGATCCAGAGTGATAAAAATAATGGAGAGATTCAGCATGAAATGGAATTATACAGATTGATGTAGAATCATATGGAATGATACAAAGTGATATCCAATGATGCAAAGCTATTTAGATTTTGATAGGGTGGAATACAGAATGATATAGATCAATACTTTGTGGCGCAGAGTAATAAAGTGTGATTTTAAAAAATATAGAGTGGTGTAGAGTGCTGAACAATGATTGAGAGTAGTGCAGAGTGATATGGAGTGATGCAGAATGATAGAAAGTGATATAGAGTGATGCAGGATGATAGAGAGTGATATAAATTGAAACAGAATGATAGAGCATGGTACAGAGTAATAAGGAGTGATGCAGAATGATAAAGAGTCATATAGAATGATGTAGAGTGATGGACATTGATTGAGTGTGTTACAGAGTGATATAGAATGATAGAGAATGACACAAAGGATATGCAGTTATACTCTGTGATGCAGAGTGATAGAGCATGATAGAGAGTGATATTGAGTGATACACAGTGATACAGAGTGATATAGAGTGATGCAGAATAATAGAGTATAATACAAAATGATATTGATCAATAGTTAGTAGCAGAGTGATAAAGAATGACATAGAGTGACATACAGTAATATAAAGTGACGCAGAATGATAGATAGCGATAGAGAATGATATAGATCAATACTTAGTAGCACAGAGTGATAAAGAGTAACATAGAGTGATATACAGTAACATACAGTGATGCAGAATGATAGATAGCGATAGAGAATGATATAGATCGATACTGAGTGGCAAAGAGTGATAGAGTGATAACGAATGACATAGAGTGATATACAGTGGTATAAAGTAATATAGAATGATGCAGAATGATAAAAAATGATATGGAGTGATGAGGAATAATAGAGAGTGATGTAGAGTGATGTGGAGTGATACACAGTGATGCAGAACGATAGAGAGTGATATCGATTAATATAGAGTGATTTACAGTGATATAGAGTGATACAAAATGAGAGTGATACAGAGTGAAATGGAGTGGTACAAAATTATACAGAAAGATATAAGTGATATACAACGATACAGAGTAATATTGAGTGATATAGAATGATAGAATGTGAGCAGAGTGATATAGAGTGATGTACAATGATATAATACAATGATACTGAGCAATATAGAATGATAGAGGGTGAGCAGAGTGATATCGAGTGATGTACAATGATATAATACAATGATACTGAGTGATATAGAATGATAGAGGGTGAACAGAGTGATATCGAGTGATGTACAGTGATATAATACAATGATACTGAGCGATATAGAATGATAGAGGGTGAGCAGAGTGATATCGAGTGATGTACAGTGATATAGTACAATGATACTGAGCGATATAGAATGATAGAGGGTGAGCAGAGTGATATCGAGTGATGTACAGTGATATAATACAATGATACTGAGTGATATAGAATGATAGAGGGTGAGCAGAGTGATATCGAGTGATGTACATGATATAATACAATGATACTGAGCGATATAGAATGATAGAGGGTGAGCAGAGTGATATCGAGTGATGTACAATGATATAATACAATGATACTGAGCGATATAGAATGATAGAGGGTGAGCAGAGTGATATCGAGTGATGTACAATGATATAATACAATGATACTGAGCGATATAGAATGATAGAGGGTGAGCAGAGTGATATCGAGTGATGTACAATGATATAATACAATGATACTGAGTGATACTGAATAATGTAGACTGTTACAGGGTGACACTGAATGACCCAATTTGGTACGAAATGCTGTAGAATGATACAGAGAATGGTACAGAGTGATAGAGAGTTATACAGTGTGATACAGAATGATGCAGAGTGATATACAGTGATTTGGAGTGATACAGAAAAATGCAATGTATTACAGAGTGATATAGAGTGGTACAAAGTGATGTAGAAATATACAGAAACATAAAGTGAAATATAAAGTACCTAGTTGTGCAGATAAAGACTCTATGTCACATATTATCGCTCTTTATCACTCTGTCCATTAAGTATTGATCTATATCACCAGACTTGTTACATCTTTCCTGTACTCCATAACATGGAGTGATACAGAGTACTGTAGCAAGGTACAAAGTGTTACAGAGTGATACACAAAATGTAAAGTGATACAGCATGACACAGCAAGATACAGAGTGATACAGGGAAATATAGAGTGATACAGAGTGATACAAAGTGATACACAGTAAATAATTTCATAACACCAGTTTAAAATCACAAGTGAGTGAGTGAGCCCCAATCACCTGATAAAGGAGCAGTACT
Source organism: Sphyrna mokarran (assembly GCA_024679065.1). Taxonomy (NCBI): domain Eukaryota; kingdom Metazoa; phylum Chordata; class Chondrichthyes; order Carcharhiniformes; family Carcharhinidae; genus Sphyrna; species Sphyrna mokarran. Next base: position 7,717,454 of record JAGIQG010000016.1, on the reverse strand, counting down.
CCAGAAACTCATGATTCCAAATAACTTGGTGTTATGAGTCTTCTTACTGTGCCCACCCCAGTCCGACGCCACCATCTCCAAATCAAAGTGATACGGAGCGAGACTGAGTGACACAGAGTGATATGGGATATTATAGGATAATGCAGAGTGATATACAATGATATAGAATGAAACAGAATATCGGAGTGATACAGAATGCTCTAGAGTGATACAATATGATGTGGAGGGATACAGAGTGAGGTAATTTCTTGCAGCATGGTATAGAATAATACAGAATGATATAGAGTAAGACAGAATGAAATACAGATCGATGTAGAACTCTGCATAGTGACAACAGAGCAATGAAAAGCAAATAAGTTTGATAAAGAGTGATACACAATGACGAAAAATGATACCAAGTGCTACAGAATGATGTAGAGTGGTAGTGATACAGAGCAATATAATTTGATACACTGTGATACTGAATGATACAGTGACACACCATGATACAACATGATACAGTGCAACATCCAATAATATAGAGTTAAACCAAGTCATACAGTGCAATGTAGAAAGATATAGTGATATAGTTTGATACACATGATATGGTATGATATGAGTGATGTCAGATGAGAAAATGTTACACAGAGTGACATGGAATGACACAGGATGATACTGATTAATATTGAGTAATGTCGTGTGATCCAGACTGCTAGAGAATATTACAGAGCAATACAAAGTGATATAGAATGAATAATTTAGAATGACAGAGTGATACATAAGAAGACAGAGCTATAAGAAGTGAAATAGTGTGACACAGAGCGATTGAGTTTCTAAGTTCGTAAGACATGGGAGCAGGATTATTACAATATACTGATTTAACCAACTTGGCATGTGTAACCTTGAGGAAGAGTTTATAGAGTGTAGGAGGGACAATTTCTTAGAGCAGCATGTTATGGAACCAATCAGATATTAGCTAATGAGGAAGGATTGACTAATGGCCTCGTAGTTAAAGATGCACTGGAGTGATTATAGCATGCTGGAATATCAAATATAGATTGGAAATGAGAGGACAGAATCACATACTTGAGTTTTAGCTTTGGGCAGGGTAATTCTGAGGAAAGAGTTGGCCCAAGTGGAGTGGGAAAGAATATTAAAGGGGAGGGTGGCAGGAAAAACAGTGGCAGTGATTTTGGGAGATATTAGAGACAACTAAGGTACATTCCTGAGAGGAAGCCACTTGTAAAAGGGTGAAAAAATATCCATGGTTTAATAAGGAAATCAAGAATAACGCAAAAATAAAAATGAGGATATAAATATAATAAAAGTTAGTGGCAGCTTGGAGGATTGGGAAAAGTTCCAACACCTACAAAAGGTGACTAATAGCTAAAATATCGAAAATGCTAAAATACTCTATGAAAGGAAGCAAGCTGAAACATAAACACTGACAACAAATGTTTTTACAAGTTGGGACATCTTGTTGAAGTTGTACAAGACATTGATAAGGCTACATTTGGAATACTGTGTGCAGTCCTGGTCACCCTACTATAGAAAGGATATTATTAAGCTAGAAAGAGTGCAGAAAAGATTTACTAGGATGCTACTGGGACTTGATGGTTGAGTTATAAGGAAAGGCTGGATAGACTGGGACTTTTCTCTCCGGAGCATAGAAGACTGAGAGGTGATCTTACAGAGGTGTATAAAATAATGAGGGACATATATTAGCAAATAGTCAACATCTTTTCCCAAAGGGAGGGGAGTTAAAACTAGAGGATATAGGTTTAAGGTGAGAAGGGAAAGATACAAAAATGTCCAGAAAGGCATTTTTTTTTCACACAGAGTGTGGTGAGTATCTGGAACAAGCTGCCAGAGGTAGTAGTAGAGGCGGGTACAAATTTGACTCTTAAGACAGTTTAGACAGTTATATGCATACAATGGGTATAGAGGATATGGGCCAAATGCAGGCAATTGGGACTAGCTTAGGGGTTTAAAAAAATGGATGGCATGGACAAGTTAGGCCAAAGGACCTGTTTCCATACTGCAAACTTCTGTGACTCCAAGTATATGAAGAGGAAGATAATAGTGAAAATGGATGTTAGAGATGGAAATGGTGTGGGAATAATGGGAAATTCAGAGATGGCAGAGATAATAAACCAATACTGTTTGTGTCTTCACAGTGGAACACAATAATTCTGTCCCAAAAACTGCAGTTAATAACGTGGAACTTGTGAAATTGCTATAACCAGGAAGAATGTACTCAGTAAACTGAAGGGTTTATAATAGTTAAGTCCCTAGGACAGCTGGCCTATGTCCTGGGATGTGAAGGGAAGTGACAACAGAGATAGAGGATGCATTCATTATGATATTCCAAATTCCCTTAGATACCACAAAAGTCCCGGTGGACTGGAAACATGCTAATGTGACACCCTTATTGAAGAGAGGAGAGAGGCAATAAGTGGGAAGCCATAGAACAGTCAGCTTGACTTAAAAGTAACTGGAATCAAGCATTAAGGATGAGGTGACTGAGCATCTGGAAAACTAAAGCTCAATTCACCATTTTAGCACAATTTTGTAAAGAGTAAGCTTTGTTTGAAAAACCTGCTAGAATTCTTTGAGGATGTAACCAGCGAGGTATTTTTTTTAATTCATTTATGGGACATGGGTATCACTGGCTGGGCCAGCATTTATTGTCCATCCCTATTGCCCTTGAGAAGGTGATAATGAGCTGCCTTCTTGAATCGCTGCAGTCCATGTTCTGTGGGTTGATGCACAATGCTGTCAGGGAGGGAATTCCAGGATTTTAACCCAGCGATGCGAAGGAATGGTGATATATTTCCAGATCAGGATGGTGAGTGGCTTGGAGGGGAATTTACAGGTAATGGTGTTCCCATGTACCTGCTGCCCTTATCTTTCTAGGTGGACGTGGTCATGGATTTGGAAGGTTCTGTCTAAAGATCTTTGGTGAATTGCTGCGGTACCTCTTGTAGATAGTACACACTGCTGCTACTGAGTGTTGGTGATGAAGGAATTGAATGTTTGTGGATGAGGTGCTAATCAAGCAGGCTGCTTTGTCCTGGAAGGTGTTGAACTTCTTGAGTGTTGTTGGAGCTGTACCCATCCAGGCAAGTGGGGAGTATTCCACCACACTCCTGACTTATAGATAGTGGTTAGGCTCTGGGGAGTCAAGAGGTAAGTTACTTGCCACACTGTTCCCACCTCTGACCTGCTTTAGTAGTCACTATGTTTATGTAGTGAGCCCACTTAAGTTTCTGGTCAACAGTAATCCCAAGGATATTAACTGTGGAGGATTCAGTGATGGTCACACCATTGAATGTCAAGGGGTGGTGCTTAGTGTGTCTCTTATTGGTGGTCATTGCTTGGCACTTGTGTGGTGCGAATATTGCTTGCCACTTGTTAGCCTAAGCCTGGATATTGTCCAGATCTTGTTGCATTTGAACATGAACTACTTCAGTATCTGGGGAATCATGAATAGTCATAGAGTCATAAAGGTTTACAGCATGGAAACAGGCCCTTCGGCCCAACTTGTCCATGCTACCCATTTTTTAAACCCCTAAATTATTCACAATTGCCCGTATTTGACCCATATCCCTCGATACCCATCTTACCTATCTAATTGTTTTTTAAAAGACAAAATTGCACTGGCCTCTACTACTACCTCAGGCAGCTTGTTCCAGACACTGACCATCCTCTATGTGAAAAAATTGTCCCTCTTGTCACTGTGATATCTCTCCCATCTCACCTTAAACCTATGCCCTCTAGTTTAGACTCCCCTAGTTTTGGGAAAAGATATTGACTATCTAGCTGATCTATGCCCCTCATTATTTTATAGATCTCTATAAAGTCACCCCTCAGCCTCATGCACTCCAGAGAAAAAAATCCCAATCTATCCAGCCTTTTCTTACAACTCAACCCATGAGGTCCTGGTAGCATCTTTGGTGATAAACATTGCGCAATCATTGGTGAACATCCCCACTTCTGACTTTATGATGGAGGGAAGGTCATTGATAAAGCAGTTGAAGATGGTTCGGTCTAAGTCACTACACTGGGGGACTCATGCAGAGATATCCTGGAGCTGAGATGACTGACCTCTCCATTACCAAACCATCTTTCTATGCACCAAGTATGACTCCAAAGAGTTTGCCACCTGATACTCATTGATTCCCGTTTCGCGAGGGCTCCTTCATGCCACGCTTGGTCAATTGTGGTCTTGATGTCAAGGGCTGTCTCTCTCACCTCATCTCTGGAATTCAGCTCTTTCATCTATGTTTGAACTAAGACTGTAATGAGGTCAGGAGCTGAGTCACCCTGGTGAAACACAAACTGGGGTCACTGAGCAGGATATTACTGAGCAGGCTTGATAGCATTGTTGATTATCTCCTTCAATTACTTTACCAATAATCAAAAGTAGACTGATTGGGCCATTAGCCAGGTTGGATTTGTCCTGCTTTTTGCGTACAGGACATACCTGGGCAATTTTCCACATTGTTGGGTAGATGCCAGTGTTAGAACTGTACTTAAAGAGCTTGGCTTGGGGGACAGCAAGTTCTGGAGCACAAGAATCCAGCACTATTGCCAGAATGTTATCAGGGCCCATTGCCTTTTCAGTATTCAGTGCCCCCTAACCATTTCTTGATATCACAGGGAGTGAATCGAATTGGCTGGCATCTGAGATGCTGGGGACCACTGAAGGAGGCCAAGATGGATCATTCACTTAGCATCTCTGGATGAAGATTGCCGCAAATACTTCAACCTTATCTTTTACACTGATGTGCTCAGCTCCTCCATCATTGAGGATGGGGATATATTTGGAGCCTCCTCCTCCAGTGAGATAACAGAGATCCTGTGGGTATGATCAATCCAAATTTCCCGAAGGCATTTGATAAAGTGCCACACAAAAGACTGATCCAGAAGGTTAGATCCCAAGGCGGTGGAGTTAGCGACTTGAATTGAGGATTAGCTGACTGATATAAAGCAGAAGATTGGAATAAATGGGTCCTTCCCTGTTGGCAATCTGTAACTAGTGGCATCCTGAAGTTTTCCATTCTCGGACCACAATTATTTATAATCTATTTCAATGATCTACAAGCAGGCACAGCATGTAACATAGTGAAATTTGCCAAAAACACGAAAATAGGTGGGAAAGAGGCTGAAATGAGGAGATAAGAAGTTTACAAGTGGATATTGACAAGCTATAGGAATGGGCCAGAATCCGGCAGATGAAGTTTAATGTGGATAAATGTGTGGTTATCCATTTTGGCTGGAAAAATAAAGGGGCAAATTACTACTTAAATGAGAAACAAGTTCAAAAGGCATCTGTGCAGAGGGATCTGGGTGTTCTTGTGCATGAGTCTGAGAAAGTGGGTATGCAGGTGCAGAATGTTATAAAAAAGCCAAATGGGATATTGGCATTCATTGCAAAGAGTTTAGAGTATAAAATAAAGAGGCATTGTTACAATAGTATCAGGAATTTGTGAGACCATACTTGGATTATTGTGTGCAGTTTTGGTCATCTTCTATGAGAAAGAGGACATGGTGGTACTGGAGGCCATTTAGAAGAGATTCATTAGATTGATTCCAAGTTTGAAAGGGCTATTTTATGAAGAGCAGTTCAGTAGCTTGGGCTTGTACTCTCTGGAGTCCAGAATAATGGGAGTGCAGGGGTTTATTGAAGTATATAAAACATTCAACAGGATTGATAAAGTAAATGTTAATCAATTTTTGTTCCTTCTAGAAAAGTCTAGGAGAATATGCCATAGTTGAAGAACAAAAGGGGGCAGGATCAAGTCAGAGATAAGGAGCAGTTACTTTTCATGGAGGATTGTGAATTTATGGAACTCACTGCCCCAATGAGTGCAATGAATGCAGAATGAATCCATGGACTCAAGAAAGAGATTGATAAATATTTGATCAAAAGTTGGCTAAAGGGCTATGAGGAGAAAGCAGGGAAGTGGAATTAGGATGAGATGAAGAACAGCCATGATTATATAAAATACCAGAGTGTGCTCAAAGGGCTGAATTCCTACTCTCTCTCCTAATTCTTATGATCCTATATTCCTACACAGAGTGCTCTGAATGACATAGTGTGAAGTAGATTGATACACAGTGGCAGGGAGTGAGCGATATATCATGAGAATTAGTACCAAAGGATGTTATAGAACTATATAGATGCAGAAATACATGGAGAAACAAGTACAGTCATATTGAAACATAATGATAAAGGATACAATAAAACATGGATAAAATAATAGAGATACAATGACATAGCGATGCAATGATAGATAAAATGATACAGAAATATAATGATGCAGAGATACAAAGATTTAGAGATAAAGTGATACAGAGATACAATAATACAGAGGTATAATGACACAGAGATACAATGATTGAGTCGCACATCAACAGATACAATGATACAGCGATACAATGACACAGTACAATGACTCAGAATACAAGGATTCAGAGACAATGATGATATCAAGATGTATTGTTAGAGAGATATAATGATACAGAAATGATATTGGAATAGTGTATGTTAGATGGGCTTTAGATTGGTTTCACAGGTCAGCGCAACATCGAGGGCTGAAGGGCGTGTAATATGTTCTATACTCTATGTTCTAGAGATATATTGATACAGAAATACAATGATACTGAGATACAATGATACAGAGATATAACGATAAGCAGATACAATGATAGATACGATGAGACATAGAAACAGTGGTTACAGAGATACGATGATACAGAAATATAACAATAGACAGATACAATGACACAGATACAATGTTACAGAGATACATTGATACAAAGAAACAATGATAGAAATACAATTAAACAGAGGTACAATGGTACAGAGATACATTGATACAGTGATACAATGATACAGTGATACAATAATAGAGATACAATGTTACAAAGATACAATAATACTGAGATAAAATGATACTGAGATACAATCATACTGTAATACAATGAAGCAGAAATACACTGATACAGAAATACGTTGATACAGAGATACAATGATAGATGCAATAATACATTTACAATTACACAGATGTACAATGATGCAGAAATAAGGTACAAAGAGATACAACGATGCAGATATAAAATGATAAGAAGATACAATAATAGATATAATGGTATACAAATACAATGATTGTGGATATACAATGGTTGAGATACAATGATAGATACAATTATATTCACAATGATAAGAGATACAATAGAAAGAAATAATAATAGAGATACAATGATTCTGCAATAAATTGATAAATACAATGATACAGAGATATAATGATACAGACATATGTTGATACAGAGGTACAATGGTGCAGGGATACAATGTTAGTGGAAAAATGGTCCTGAGATGCAATGATATAGAGATACAATGATAGAAACAAAATGATACAGAGATATAATGATATAGAGGTACAATGATAGATATGGTGATAGAGTGGTTAAATGATACTGAGATAAAATGATACTGAGACAAAATGATCGATATAATGATACAGAGATACAATGATACAGAGACACGATGATGCAGAGATACAGTGATACAGAGACACAATGATACAAAAATACAATGATGCTGAGATACAATGATACAGAGATATAATGGTACAAAGATACAATGAGGCTGAGATAAAATGATCGAAACATTGATACAGGGATACAATAATATAGAGATATAATGATAGAAAGGTAAAATGAAGCTGAGTTAAAATGATAGATACAATGATAGCTATGTTGTAGAAACAGAGAAACAATGAAATCTACAATGATAAAGAGATACAATAATACAGCAATGCAATAACATGGAGACTTAATGATACAGAGATACATGATGCAGAGATACAATGATGCAGAGATACAATAATAAAGAGATACTATGATAGATGAAATGATACAGAGATACAATGATACTGAGATACAGAGATAAAATGGTAAGAATATACAATGATAGATACAATGATACACAGATACAATGATTATGGAGATACAATGGCACAGAAATGCAATGATAGAGAGAAACAATGATAGCCACATTGATACAGAGATACTTTGATACAGTTACAGTGCTACAAAGATAAAATGATATAAAGAAACATTGATAGAGATACAATAATGCTGCAATAAAATGATGGATACAATGATACAGAGATACAATGATGCAGAGATACAATGATATATTGATACGCTTATATTGAGATTCAATAACAGAGATACAATGATACAGTGATACATTGATACTGAGATATATTGATACTCAGATACAATGATATTGATATACAATGACACAGTGGTACAAATATACAGGGAGACAATGATACTGAGATACAATGTCACATGGATAAAATAATACAGAGATAAAATGGTACAGAAATACAATGAAACAGAGATACAATGATGCAGCAATGCAACGATACAGAGATACATGAGTACAGATATACATTGATACAGAAATACAATAATGGATACAATAATAGATTTACAATTACAGACGTACAATGATGCAGAGATAAGATACAAAGAGACACAATGATGCACATATAAAATGATAAAAAGATATAATGATAAATATAATGATATAGAGATACAACAACACAGAGGTACAATGATACTGAGATAAAATGATGCAGAGATACAATGATGCAGAGATATAATAATGAGATACAACAATGCAGCAATACAATGATACAGAGGATATCAGTACATTGATATATATTGATAAAGAGATACAATAATAGATACAAAGGTACAGAGGTATCAATGATACAGAGTTACAATGCTACCGAGATACATTGATAAAGTGATGTAATGATACAGAAATACAATGATACAATAATACGCAGATACATTGATAGAAGTAAAATGATACAGAGATACAATGATGCAGTGATAACATGATAAGCAGACAGAATGATAGGTACAATGATACAAAGATGTAATGATTATGGAGATACAATGACACAGAGATACAATGATAGAGAGAAACAATGATAGACAAAATGATACAGATAGGCAATAACACAAACACAATGATAAAGGGATATAATGATACAGAGGGACAATGATAGACACACAGTGATGCATATATACATTGATACAGAGATGCAATGATACAACACACAATGAATTTGTGTTGTACAATGATTAAGAGATACGAGGCAGAGGTATAATGATGCTGAGACATAATGATAGGTACAATCATAGAGAGATACAATGATACGGAAAGAGAATGATACAGAAATACATTATTAAAGATAAAATAATGCTGAGATAAAGTAATAGATAGAATCATACAGTGATAAAATGATACTGAGATACAATGATACTAAGATACAATGATATAGACATACAATCATACAGAGATACAATGAAACTGAGATAAAATAATAGATGCAATGTCTCAAAGATACAATGATACAGAGATATAATGATACAGAGCTGCAAAAATGATACACAGATAAAATGATACAATGTTACAATGACACAGAGATACAATGATACTGAGATAATATGTTTGATACAATGATATAGAGATACAGTGACACAGAGGAACAATGAAACAGAGGTACAATGATAAAAAAGTACAATGATACAAATATAATGTATCGTTATAAAATGATAGACACAATGACACTGAGATACAATGATAAAGAGATACAATGGTACAGTGGTACAATGATACTGAGATGAAATGATGCTGAACTAGAATGATGAAGAGACACAATGATACAGAGATACAGTGATATAGAGACACAATGATATTGAGATAAATTGATAGAGATACAATGATACTGAGTTACAATAATACAGAGATACAATGGTACAGTGATATATTGATACTAAGATAAAATGATACAGAGATATAGTGATATAATAATACTGAGGTATAATTTTACAGGGATGCAACAATATGGAGATTCATTAAGACAGAGGTACAATTATACAGAGGTACAATGATATAGAGATAAAATGACGCTGAGGTAGAATGATGCAGAGATACAATGATGTAGACTTCCAATGATACTGAGATACAATGATATTGTGTTAATATGACGGATACAATGATACACAGACAAAATGAAGTAAAGATACAATGATGCAGAAATACAATGATGCAGAGATGTGATGATACAGAATACAATGGTACACCGATACAATGATACAGACTTACAAAGATACTGAGATACAATGATACTGAAATGCAATGGTACAGAGATTCAATGATATATTGATACAATTATACTGAGATACAATAATACAGAGATACAATGATACAGATATACAATGGTACAGAGATAAAATGATACTGAGATACAACACAGAGATACAATGATATAGAGATACAACACCACAGCGATCCAATGATACAGAGGTGCAATGTTGCAGAGATACGATGATACACAATACAAAAGTACAGTGACATAATGACACGGGCTTACAATGATGCTGTGATACAATAATACTGGAATGTTATGATGCAGAGATATAATGATTCACAGATACAATGATATATTGATACAATTATACTAAGATATAATAACACAGAGATACAATAATATTGTGATACATTGACACTGAGGTACAATAATACTGGGATACAATGATATTGAGATGCAATAATACAGAGATACAAATATACAGGGAGACAATGATACTGAGATGTAATGTCACAGGGATAAATGATACAGAAATTCAATGCTAATGAAATACGGTGATACTGATATACAATGATACATAGATGCAATGATGTAGAAATGAAATGATACGGAGATATATTGAAACAGAGATACAGTGATACAGGAATACATGGATATAGAGGTATATTGACACAGAAATACAATGATACAGATATACAATGATACAGAGATACAATGGTACAGTAATACAATGATATGTACAATGATACAAAGATAAAATGATACTGAGATATAATGATACAGAGATACAAAAATAGAGATACAGCACAGAGGTACAATGATACAGAGACACAATGACACAGTGATACAATTATACTGAGACACAATGATACAGAGATACAAAACAACAAACAAAACAAAAAAAAAAAACAAAAAAAAACAAAAAACAAACAACAAAAAAAAAACAAACAAAACAAAACAACAAAACACAAAACAAAAAAACACAAAAAAACAACAAAACAAAACAAAAAAAAAAAAAAAACAACACAAAAAAAACAAAAAAACAAAAACAAGATACAGATATACAATGATACAGAGATACAATGGTACAGTAATACAATGATATGTACAATGATACAAAGATAAAATGATACTGAGATATAATGATACAGAGATACAAAAATAGAGATACAGCACAGAGGTACAATGATACAGAGACACAATGACACAGTGATACAATTATACTGAGACACAATGATACAGAGATACAATGATACAGTGATGCATTGATACTAAGATACAATGATATAGAAATATGGTAATACAAAGATATAATGATACTGTGTTAATATGACGGATACAATGACATACGGGTAAAATGAAGTAGAGATACAATGATGCAGAGATACAATGATACAGTGATGCAATAACACAGAGATACAATGATAGAGATACTATGGTGCAGAATATTATGATACTGGTATACAATGATACATAGATACAATGATAATGAGATGAAATGATATGGAGAAACATTGACACAGAGATAAAGTGATACAGAGATATAGTGATACAGAAATACAAGGATACAGAGATACATTGACACAGAAATACAATAATACAGAGGTACAATGATACATAGATGCAAAGACACAGAGATATAATGGTACAGAAATACAATGATAAAGAGACACAATGACACATAAATACAATGATACAGAATACAATGATAATGAGATACAATGGTACAGGGATACAATGATACTGAGAAAAAATGATAGTTACAATGACATAGAGCTCCAATGATAGATGCAATGATGCAGAGATACACTGGTACAGAGGTATGACAATACAGAGATTCAATGTTACAAAGATATAAAGATACGGAGATTCAATGATACAGAAATACAATGATGTTGAGATACAATGATACAGCAATACAATGGTACTGAGGCACAATGATGCAGTGATACAATGATCAATGCAATGATACAGAGATACAATGATTCAGATACACAATGATACGAATATACAACACTACAGAAGTACAATGATACTGAGATACAGTGATGCAGAGATACAATGATACAGGGAGGAAATGACACAGAGATACAACACAGAGGTAAAATGATACAAAGATACAATGACATAGAGATACAATGACATAGAGCTACAGTGCTACCGAGATACAATGACACAGGGATACAGAGGTTAACTAATACAGTGTGTCACACTGTGCTAACAACTGTGCCACATTGTACAGAAGGATAGAGATGCAGAAATGCAGTGATGGAGAGGTGCAGTCACACAGATATAATCATAAAGAGCCACAGTAATTGAATAACTCAGCCATAGAGAGAAAGAGAATGAGGTAAAGTGATAGAGAGATCTATGGAGTAATAGAGAGATAAAGAATGAGAATACAATGTGGGGAGATGGTGTGGTAGAGGGAGATTTACTGATGGAGTGATAGGTGGTGTTATGGAGGGATAGAAAGCATGAAGAGAGATAGATAAAGTAATGGAGGGATCTATAGAGTGATCAAGAAAATGTGATAGGATAAATAAACTGATAGAGAGATTAAGAGAGCTTTAGATTGATAGAGAGATGGATGAATCTATGGAGAGATAAAGAAAATGGTATGTACCAGGGTAGAGTGAGAGAGCATGATAATGACATAAATAGAGAGATAGTTATAAATAGATAGATGGTGTGACAACAAGACAGAGAAACTGATAGAGATGTACAGTGTTAGAAAAGCAGTCTGACAGACAGATAGATTGACTGATAAATATTATCATATGAGGAACAGTCTGTACTTATTCGAGTTGAGAAGAATGAGAGGGGATCTTATTGAAACTTACAGGATACTGTGAGGTCTGGATAGAGTGGGCCTCGAGAGGATGCTTCCACCAGCAGGAAAAATTAGAACCAGAGGACACAATCTCAGGCTAAAGGGATGATCCTTTAAAATAGAGATGAGGAGGAATTTCTTCAGCCACAGAGTGTGAATCTGTGGAACTCTTTGGCGCAGAAAGGTGTGGAGGCCAGGCTGCAGAGTGTCTTTAAAGTTGAGATAGGTAGATTCTTGATTAATAGGGGGATTAGGGGTTATGGAAAAAGGCAGGAGAATGGGGATAAGAAAAATATTAACCACGATTGAATGGTGGAGCAGAGTCAATGGGCCAAGTGGCTTAATTCGTCTCCTTTGTCCTATGGTCTTATGGTCTTTTAGACAGATACAATGGGCTCAGTATATACTCTCACATCATTCCTAACTGAGCCTGGGGAATTCTGGCCATTTCTGTTCAAATTGACTGACATCTCCAGGTATTGAGTGAAGCCACCAATTAGAATCAATTACACTGATGTGAAGAATAAACATCCACTGAATACCTCACCTTTGTTGAGATTAAAATAAATAATTGTGAAATCCACACGCTGGGGAAATTGAATATCATGAACACATTGCTAAAAATGTGTTTGTTTTTACAATTATAGATAAAGTTGAAATTCCACACGTGTTAAATTTTTGGGGACTGCAAGGCTGCTCAGCTTAGGATCAATTATGAACTTAGTACACATTCAATAAGGTTTTATGTTTTCAAAAGTTTTGATGGTGTGGTTAATATTATAAAAGGACAATTTTCATCCATTTAGTGATTTCTACTTAGAGTGCTCAATAGCACACCCTTTGGCGAGTCATGGAATTGCAGTTAACAATCCCTGGATGTCTGTGTTTAGTGATTCCTACATCATGACTACTATCGACACCGCATACTGCCGGATCCAAGTGGAGAGGATCTCCAAGAGGATTGCACATATCGACACAGACATCAAGTTTTTACAGAGATGCAAGAAAGCAGACAGGATACCAAAGGGACTACAGATCACAAACCTACTCAGGTCAACCTATAACACAGACTACACTGAGAGGCTTTGCCATCACACCTCTCTCACACTCCTCAATCACCTCATACACAAGCTCTATAGCAAACGCCACACCCTGGCAGGTAGAATGGAATAGATATTCTCAACTTGCGCTCAGGACGCAGAACAGCTGTGAAACTTTGCCAAGCAGATGAGACAAAGAAACTACACCATTTACATGCACACCAAGAACAGGAAACTTGAAAAACTCGGCATCGCCACCAGCAACAACTAAGCCTCCCTTGGCACCACAGTAGAAAACAGCACCACCACAGGGAGGTCCATTGTCAACTTGTCGGACTACACACTTCAATCAGAGGAAATCGAAGTTCTCAGCCGAGGGCTCAATTTCTGTCCCGCCACCAAAATGGACGCCATCAGTCTCGCAGCGGACACAGAGGAATTCATCAGGCGAATGAGGCTGCATGAGTTCTTCCACAAACCCCAAGAGGCCAATAGCGAACTCAATGAGACAGCTAATGAAGCAGAACAGCCGACAGAGGGACCTGCAGTGCAGCAACCGAAGAGGAAGGAATCTAATTGGACTCCTCTGGAAGGCCGCTACCCCCAACTGGACATGTATGCCCAAGCCATCAGGAGGTGCGTGAACACCAGATTCATCAACCGCACTTACAAGACAGTCCCGAACATCACCCAAACACAACGCAAGGCCATCCGTGCTCTCAAGACCAATGGCAACATTGTCATCAAACCAGCAGACAAAGGAGGCGCCACCGTCATACTGAACTGAACAGACTACTGTGAAGAAGTGTACCGACAACTAAACAATGAGAAACACTACAGACAGTTACCAGCAGATCCAACCAAAGAACACATTCGTCAACTCAACACTCTGGTCAAAACCTTTGATCTGGACCTTCAGAACACCCTCCGGGCTCTCATTCCACATACTCCCCGCATTGGAGATCTCTACTGCCTCCCAAAGATACACAAGGCAAACATACCCGAACGTCCCGTCGTATCAGGCAATGGGACCCTGTGTGAGAACATCTCCGGCTATATCGAGGGCATCCTGAAACCCATCGTACAAAGAACCCCCAGCTTTTGTCTTGACACCACGGACTTCCTGCAGAAACTCAGCACACATGGAGCAGTTGAACCAGGGACACTCCTTGTCACAATGGATATCTCGGCGCTCTACACCAATATCCCCCACAACGATGGTATTGCTGCAACTGCCTCAATACTCAATGCCAACAACTGCCAGTTTCCGGATGCAATTTTACAAATCATCCGCTTCATCTTGGACCACAATGTCTTCACCTTCAACAATCAGCTTTTCATCCAGGCACACGGAACTGCCATGGGGACCAAATGCACTCCTCAATATGCCAACGTCTTCATGCACAGGTTCGAACAAGACTTCTTCACCATACGGGATCTTCAACCGAGGCTATATACTAGATACATTGATGACATCTTTTTCCTTTGGACTCATGGTGAACAATCATTGAAACAACTGCATGATGATATCAACAAATTCCATCCCACCATCAGACTCACCATGGACTATTCTCCAGAATCAGTTGCATTCTTGGACACACGCATCTCCATCAAGTTCAGTCACTTCAGCACCTCTCTGTACCGCAAGCCAACAGACAACCTCACAATGCTCCACTTCTCCAGCTTCCACCCTAGACACGTTAAAGAAGCCATTCCCTATGGACAAGCCCTACATATACATAGAATTTGCTCAGATGAGTAGGATTGTGACAGACACCTCCAGACGCTGAAAGGTGCCCTCGTGAGAACAGGATATGGCGCTCGACTCATCGATCGACAGTTCCGACGTGCCACAACGATAAACCGCACTGACCTCCTCAGAAGACGAATACGGGACACGGTGGACAGAGTAACCTTTGTTGTCCAGTACTTTCCCGGAGCGGAGAAGCTACGACATCTTCTCCGGAATCTTCAACATATCATTGATGACGATGAACATCTCGCTAGGGCCATCCCCACCTCCCACCACCCCCACTTCTTGCTTTCAGACAACTGCACAACCTCAAACAGATCATTGTTCGCAGCAAACTACCCAACCTTCAGGAGAACAGAGACCACAATACCACACAACCCTGCCACAGCAACCTCTGCAAGACATGCCAGATCATTGACATGGACGACATCGTCAAACGTGAGAATACCATTCACCAGGTACACGGTACATACTCTTGCAACTCGGCCAATGTTGTCTACCTAATACGTTGCAAGAAAGGATGTCCCGAAGAATGGTACATTGGGGAGACCATGCAGACACTATGACAGTGGATGAATGAGCATCGCTCAACAATTACCAGGCAAAACAGTTCCCTTCCTGTGGGCGAACACTTCAGCAGTCATGGGCATTCAGCCTCCGACCTGCGGGTGAATGTTCTTCAAGGGGGCCTTCACGGCACACGACAGCGCAGAGTCGCTGAGCAGAGACTGATAGCCAAGTTCTGCACACATAAGGACGGTCTTAACAGGGATTTTGGCTTCATGTCACACTATCTGTAACCCTCATGACTTGCCTGGGTTTGCAAAAAAACTTCACTTACTGTGCTGTCTGGAGACAATACACACCTCTCTAACCTCTGCTGTTAGCCACTTTTAAGACTTGAGTAGCAGGTTAGGTGTAAGGATTCACATTCTAATCAGCAATCTGTAAACTGTCTGTGCTGATATGTGTGCTTTTGGAGACCAGAACACCTCATTCGCCTGACGAAGACCACAAAGGCTGAAAGCTCGTGGATTTACTATCAAATAAATCGGTTGGATTTAAAATTGGTGTTGTCAAACTTTACTGTATTTAGTGATTCCCATGCAGACTCCAGAAGTTGCTCGGAGTTTGAGAGTAGTAATGACAGTGATTGCCCCCAAACCTGAGCCAATGATGCAGCGATTCAGTGATGGGAAGGCTGAATGTTAGCAAGAGGCAAAGATAGGCTCAAGAAAGGCACATATGGTGACAGAGACACAGCATGATAGATGCTGTGATGGAGAAAGAGAGAGAGAGACAATATAGTGACAGACAGATGAGCATAGCGAAACATTAATAACTTCTTCAGATTTCAGTCCACAGGTGGGACTGACCCATAGCACCTCGACCTCCATAGTGGGTAGGACCTTACTTAGGCTGCATTTGGAATATAGTGTTCAATTCTGGTTGCCACACTATGTGGAGGCTTTGGAGAGGGTACAGAAAATATTTACCAGATGTTGCCTGGTATGGAGGGCATTAGCTAAGAGGAGAGATTGAAGAAATTTGCTTTGTTCCCACTGGAATGACAGAGGGTGAGGGGCAACCTGATAGAAAGTTTACAAGATTATAAGGGGCTCAGACAGAGTGGATAGTCAGAAGCTTTTTCCCAGGGTGGAAGAGTCAATTATTAGGCAGCATAGGTTTAAGGTACAAGAGACAAGGTACAAAGGACGGGACAAGTTTTTTACACAGAGTGGTGGTTGTCTGGAATTTGCTGCTGGGGAGGATGTGGAAGCAAATACAATTGTGAGTTTTAAGGGTGTCTTGACAAATACATGAATCGGATGGGAATAAAAGGGATATGGTTCCCGAAAGGGTAGCGTTCAGTCAGGCAGCAAGGTCGGTGCTGGCTTGGAGGGCCAAAGGGCCTGGTCCTGTGCTGTAATTTTCTTTGCTTTTTTTTGTCCCAAATCCATCCTGGCTGGTAAAGGAGCTGAATTCACTGATGCTGGCACTAATCGAACCCACATGGACCATCCAGCCGACTGTATCAATAACCCACTGCACATAAACCTGAACATGTATCTTGTGGCTCTGGAGCTGTGGATTGGGATGTTGAGGGCTCCTATCTCTCTGTTCGGCCTGCAAACTATTGATGTTTTTGGAAGGTATTTTCAGGTTTGGCCATGTTACCTTCCTTGACCATCAAGTCCTGGGGTGGGTCTCCAACCTGGAGCTTCTGTTCCTCAGACAGAGACACAGCTCAGTGTGTTAAAAGATAGTGGCATATAGAAACATGGAAACTGGAAGCAGGAGTAGGCCATTCAGCCCTTCTAGCCTGCTCTGCCCTTCATTTTGATCATGGCTGATCATTAAATCCAACATCCCTGATCCCCCTTCCTACCCTTGATCCCTTTAGCTCCAAGAGCAATATCTAATTTCTTCTTGAAATCAGAAACCTTCTGTGAGAGTGAATTCCACTACCCTCTGGGTGAAGACACTTCTCCACCTGAATTCTAAAGGATTATCCCTTGTTCTCAAACTATAACCCCTATCTCTGGATTGCCCCACCACTGGGAGCAATTTTCGTGCATCTACCCTGTCTAACATTGTTAGAGTTTTATAAGTTTCTATGAATTCCCTTCTTCAAAGTTCAACGAATACAACGTAGTCTCTCTTCATGTGACAGACCTGTCATCACAGGAAGGCCATATGAGGAGAGACTAAGTTGGCAATGTGACCCAGTGGTTAGCACTGCTGCTGCACAGTGCTTAGGTAACAGGAGATGAGAAGTGGGTTTCTGTATGAGCTTCCGCCAAGTGCTCTGGTTTACCATGCAAAATTGCCTCTTAGTTTCCACATTAGTTAGGTGGATTGACAGGATAAAAGGAATAGGATGGAGGGAGGCTGGAACAGGGTGGCAAAGCTGGAGTTGAGACCACAATCAGCCATGGAAAGAAGTCGCGCAACATTTGTACCACAAACTTTTGAAGCATTGCTCCTTCATCAAGTGAATGAAGCAGCGTTCTGAAAACTCATGATACCAAATAAATCTGTTGGACTTAAATCTGGTGTAAGATCTCATACCGTGTCCACACTGGTACACTGCCAGCATCTCCACATCACAGGCAGCTCTAATCTTATTGAATGGCAGAACAAGCTCTAAAGACCAAACAGGCTACTCCTGCTCCAAAGTTTTAGATCCTTCTCATTCTCCTATTTCCAGGGTCATGCTTTCCTCCTCTTTCATTCCTCCCACTCACTTTCCCCCTCTTTCTTTCCTCCCCTTTCCTCCTCTCTCTTTCCTCCTTCTCTTCCCCCTTTCTATTTCCTCCACTCTATTTCCCTCTCTTTACTCCTCTTTCTTTTCCCCTCTCTCTTTCCCCTCTCTCTCTCTCTCTTTCACTCGCCCCCCTCTCTGAACAACTCTTGATTTCCCCCTCAATCTTTCCTCCTTCTCTTTCTTCATCTCTCTTTCCCCTCTTTTTTCCCCCGTTCTTCCCCCCCCCACCTTTCCCCTCTTTCTTTCCCCTCTCTCTTTCGCAATCTCTTTCCTCCTTTCTCTTTCCTCCTCTCTCTTTCCCTCTCTTTCCCTCTCTCTATTTCCTCCTCTCTTTTTCTCTTCTTCTCCATTCCCTCTCTCTATTTCCCCTTCTCTTTTCCCCTTCTCTCCTTCACCCTTCCTCTTTTCCCTTGCTTTTTCTTTTCATTCTTTCACCCTCTCACTTTCCCCATCTCGCTTAACCTCTTTTGCTTTCCTCCTCTATCTCTCCTCCTCTCTCTTTCTTCATCTCTCTTTCCCTCTCTTTCCCCTCCCTCTTTCCCCTCTCTCTTTCCCCTCTCTTTTTCCCCTGTCTATTTCTTCCTCTGTCTCTCCCCCATCTTTCCCCTCTCTTTTCCCTTCTCTCTCTCTTCTCACACTTTCCCCCTCCATTTTTCCCATTCTCCATCTCTTTCTGCACCTTTCTCTTTTCTCCTCTCTTCCCCCCTCTGTTTTGTCCTATCTCTCCCCCACTCTCCTTCTGCTTCTCCCTTTCCTCCTCTCTCTTCCCCCATTTATTCCCCCTTTTTATTTCTCCTCTCTTTTCTCCACTCTCCTTCCCCTCTGTCTTGCCCCCTCTGTCTTCCCGCTCTCACTTCCCCCATTTTTTCCCCCTCTCTCTTTCCTCCTCTATCTTTCGTCCTCTCTTTCCCATCATTTATTCCCCCTTCCTATTTTCCCTCCTCTCTTTCCCCCTTTTTCCTCCCCCTCTTTTTCTCCTGTCTCTTTTCCCTTTCTCTTTGCCCTCTCTCTTTTCCCCTTTCTCTTCTCCCTCTCTCTTCCCCCCTCACTTCTCTTCTCTCTCTGCCCCTCTCTCATTCCTCCAATCTCTATCTCCCCCTTTCCAGCTATCTCTTTTCCCCTGTCTTTCCCACTTTTCTCCTTCTCTTTTCTCTTCTCTCTTTCCCCATCCCTCTTTCCCCCTCTCCCTTTCCCCTCTCCTTTTCCTTCTCTCTTTTCCCATATCACTTTCTCTTTCTCTATTTCCCCTTTCACTTTCCCTCTCTCATTCCCTCCTATTTCTTTCCCCTCTCTATTATTCACTCTATCTTTCCCTCTCTGTCTTCCCCGTCTTCCCCTCTCTCTCTTTTTCTCCTTTTTCCCCCTATTTCTTCTCCCTCTCTATTTCCCCTTCTCTTTTCCCCCTCTTTATTTTCTCATTCTTTCCCTCTCTTTCCCACCCTCTTTCACCCTCTCTGTTCCCTCTTGCTTTACTCCTCTATCTTTCCTCTCCTCTCTTGCTTCACTTGTCCTTCCTCCTCTCTCTTCCCCTCTTTCGTATCCCATTCTTGTTCTTCCCCTCTTTTTTCCCCTCCTCTCTTTCCCTCTCCCTCTTTCCTGCTCTCCACTGCCCCCTTCCTTTTCCTGTCTCTTTCCCTACTCTCTTTCACCCTGTCTCTTTCCCCCCTCTCCTCCTCTCATTTTCCTCTTCCCTCTCTCGCCTCCTCTGTCTTCCCCTCCTTTATTCCAGCTCTCTCTCTCCCCTTGTCTTTCTGTTCCACTCTCTTTACCCCTGTCTCTTTCCCTCTCTCCGTTAACTCTCTTTCTTTACCCCTTACTTTCACTTATTCTATGTCCTACTTTCTCTTTCCCCTCTCTTTCCCCCTTTCTCTGCTCCCTCTCTATTTTCCCCTCACTCTTTCCCTCTCTTTCTCTCCTCTTCTTTCACCCTTTCTCTTCCACCCTCTATCTTTCCTTATTTATCTTTCTTCATCTATCTTTCCTCATCTCTTTTCCCCTCTTTTCCCATCCTCACTCTTCCTCTTTCTTTCTCTTTTCTCTTTCCCTCTCCCTCATTCCTGTTCTGTATCCCATCTTTTCCCTTGTCTCTTTCCCCATGATCTTTTCACCTATCTCTTTCACCTTCTCTCTCTTTACCCCCTCTCTCTCCTCCTCTCACTCTCTCTTTCTCTCTCTTTCCTCCTCTCTCTTTCCCTCTCTCTCTCTCTATCCCCTTACCTTTTTGCTCCTCTCTCTTTCCCCTCTCTATTCCCATCTCTCTCAACATTCTCTCTTTTCCCATCTTACTATTACCTATTTCCTCCTTTCTCTCTCCTCTCTTTCCACTCCTCTCTTCCTCTTTTCTATCTCCTCACTAGTTTTTTCTCTTTTTCCCTCTTCTTTCACTGTCTCTCTTCCCCGTCCTTGCTTTATTCCTCTATCTTTCCTCTTCTCTCTTCCTTCATCTGTCTTTCCTCCTCTCTCTTGCTCTCTCTCTTTTTCCATCCTCGTCTTTCTCTCCTCTCTTCCCCTCTCTCTCTTTCCTCTTCTCTACTTCCCCCCCTCTCTTCCCCATCTCTTTCCCCTCTCTTTTTCCACTCTCTATTCCCCTCTCTCTTCCACCCTCTCTCTTTCTCCCTCTCTTCCCTCCTCTTAATTTCCCCCTCTCTCCTTCCTCTCTCTCCCTCTCCCTCTTTTTTCCCTATTTTTTCAAACCTGTTTGTGAACACAACTCCCACTCACCTGATGAAGGGGCAGCGCTCTGAAAGCTAGTGGTTTTTGGACTTTAACCTGGTGTTGGGAAACGTCTTACTGTGTTTAACCCAGTCCAACAGTGACACCTCCACATCATGTACACCCCACTGACCAGTCACCTCGAGATTTTAAACATTTCAGTAAGATCCCCTCTCACTCTCCTACACACTAAAGGGTATAGGCCTGACCTGTTCAAGTCCTCTTCATACAAAAAAACTCTCTCATCCCAGAAATAAGTACAGAGAGAGAGATAGAGGCAGATAGAGAGACAGGAAGTGAAAGAGAGGGAAAGAAATAGAAACCCCTCGATAAACAGACAGACAGAGAAAAGGTTAAAGAGAGAGAGAAAGAGGGATTCATACAGGAAAAGAGGGCAAAGATGAACAGTTCTGCTGAATTCAATATGGAAAAGAGAATTGGGACAAACAGAAAGAGCAATCAGAACAAAAAAAGAACAAGATATATAACAAAGCGGGAAAGAGACTGAGAGACAGAGAACAACACAATAGAATAAACAGACAGATAGATGGAGAAAGAGAGGATATAGAGAGAGATGGAGGGGGACAGGCAGAGGCAGACAGAGAAGACAGAGAGACAGAGAGGAAAGAATAGAGAGACATAGAGATAGATACTACGAAGAGATACAAACCTACAGAATCAGAGGGAGAGATTCAAAACGTCAGTGAAAGAGTGGGTCAGATAGAGACACACATACACAGAGTGAGAGACAGGTAGAGAGAACAGACAGAAAGAAAGAGAGAGGAAGATGGAGAGACAGACAGAGATAGAGATGGAGAGAGAAACAAGTAGAGAGAGAGAGACAGACAGACAGAGATGGACAGAAAGAGGACAGACAGAAAGAGAGACAGAGAGAGACAGGCAGAAAGAGAGACAGAGAGAGAGAGACAGACAGAAAGACAGACAGCAATAGAGAGAGAGAGACAGACAGACAGAAACCTGTACAGAGAGAGAAAATGGGTCAGAGAGAAGAGTAGCTGGAGGGAATGAGAGAGGCAGACAGACAAAGATAGAGAAACAGAGAAAGGAAGACAGAGAGAGACAGAGAGGGTGGGAGATAGAAAGAGAGAAACAGAAAGAGAAAGAGAGTCAGAGAAAGAGAGAGATAGAGATAGAAAGAGAGAGAGAGACAGAGAGATGGAAACAGAGAGAGAGAAAAACAGAGACAGAAAGTGAGAGAGAGAGAGAGTGAGAGACAGAAAGAGAGAGGCAGAGGGAGAAAGAGAGAAACAGAGAGAGACAGGCAGAAATGGAGAGAGAGAAAGCGACAGAGACACAGAGTGAGAGAGACAAAGAAAGAGAGAGACAGAGGGAGAAAGAGAGAAACAGAGAGAGACAGGCAGAGATGGAGAGAGAGAAAGCGACAGAGACACAGAGTGAGAGAGACAAAGAAAGAGAGAGACAGACAGTGAGAGAGAGAGAGAGACAGAGAGAGAGTAGTACATACACAGATGGGACACTGTCCTGTGTTGAAGTCTCTGGTTATTTAAACCTTCCTGTGGGTTTACAGGACTGAGTGACAATGCTCAGTGCTGATATGGATGGACAGACATGAGAAATAGACAGTTTGGATGTGGGTACTCCATTAACAGACTATTACCACTGCCCTGGGGCCAAGAATCTGCTCTCCACATTCCCAGTCGCCAGCTTGCTGAGTGTTAATAGGGCATTTCCACTGCATGGCCCTGACACCTCTGATATAGAGACTGACGCAGCAGCACTACTGAAACTCATTACCAGCTGCTCAGGCCATGATTTACACTTGGACTCACAGTGGGTGCCGCATCTCTTGTCAGATGCTTGAAGGTTCAAGAACCTTTCAAAAAACTGGAGGCCAGCGTCAAAGCTAAGATTCAAGTGTGGAACTGGCGAAGTGCCACACTGTCAGAGGGTCAGTGCTGAGGGAGTGCCCCACTGTCAGAGGGTCAGTACTGAGGGAGTGCCCCACTGTCATAGGGTCAGTGCTGAGGGATTGCCCCACTGTCAGAGGGTCAGTACTGAGGGATTGCCCCACTGTCAGAGGGTCAGTGCTGAGGGATTGCCCCACTGTCAGAGGGTCAGTGCTGAGGGAGTGCCCCACTGTCAGAGGGTCAGTACGGAGGGATTGCCCCACTGTCAGAGGGTCAGTACTGAGGGAGTGCCGCACTGTCAGCGGGTCAGTGCTGAGGGAGTGCTGCACTGTCAGAGGGTCAGTGCTGAGGGAGTGCCGCACTGTCAGAGGGTCAGTACGGACGGATTGCCCCACTGCAGAGGGTCAGTACTGAGGGAGTGCTGCACTGTCAAAGGGTCAGTACTGAGGGAGTGCTGCACTGTCAGAGGGTCAGTACTGAGGGAGTGCTGCACTGTCAGAGGGTCAGTGCTGAGGGAGTGCCGCACTGTCAGAGGGTCAGTGCTGAGGGAGTGCTGCACTGTCAGAGGGTCAGTACTGAGGGAGTGCCGCACTGTCAGAGGGTCAGTGCTGAGGGAGTGCTGCACTGTCAGAGGGTCAGTGCTGAGGGAGTGCCGCACTGTCAGAGGGTCAGTGCTGAGGGAGTGCTGCACTGTCAGAGGGTCAGTGCTGAGGGAGTGCCGCACTGTCAGAGGGTCAGTACTGAGGGAGTGCTGCACTGTCAGAGGGTCAGTGCTGAGGGAGTGCTGCACTGTCAGAGGGTCAGTACTGAGGGAGTGCCGCACTGTCAAAGGGTCAGTACTGAGGGAGTGCTGCACTGTCAGAGGGTCAGTGCTGAGGGAGTGCCGCACTGTCAGAGGGTCAGTACTGAGGGAGTGCCGCACTGTCAGAGGGTCAGTGCTGAGGGAGTGCCGCACTGTCAGAGGGTCAGTGCTGAGGGAGTGCCGCACTGTCAGAGGGTCAGTGCTGAGGGAGTGCCGCACTGTCAGAGGGTCAGTGCTGAGGGAGTGCCACACTGTCAGAGGGTCAGTGCTGAGGGAGTGCCGCACTGTCAGAGGGTCAGTGCTGAGGGAGTGCCGCACTGTCAGAGGGTCAGTACTGAGGGAGTGCCGCACTGTCAGAGGGTCAGTGCTGAGGGAGTGCCGCACTGTCAGAGGGTCAGTGCTGAGGGAGTGCCGCACTGTCAGAGGGTCAGTGCTGAGGGAGTGCCGCACTGTCAGAGGGTCAGTGCTGAGGGAGTGCCGCACTGTCAGAGGGTCAGTGCTGAGGGAGTGCCGCACTGTCAGAGGGTCAGTGCTGAGGGAGTGCCGCACTGTCAGAGGGTCAGTGCTGAGGGAGTGCTGCACTGTCAGAGGGTCAGTGCTGAGGGAGTGCTGCACTGTCAGAGGGTCAGTGCTGAGGGAGTGCTGCACTGTCAGAGGGTCAGTGCTGAGGGAGTGCCGCACTGTCAGAGGGTCAGTGCTGAGGGAGTGCTGCACTGTCAGAGGGTCAGTGCTGAGGGAGTGCCGCACTGTCAGAGGGTCAGGCTGAGGGAGTGCCGCACTGTCAGAGGGTCAGTACTGAGGGAGTGCTGCACTGTCAGAGGGTCAGTACTGAGGGAGTGCTGCACTGTCAGAGGGTCAGTGCTGAGGGAGTGCGCACTTCAGAGGGTCAGTGCTGAGGGAGTGCCGCACTGTCAGAGGGTCAGTGCTGAGGGAGTGCTGCACTGTCAGAGGGTCAGTGCTGAGGGAGTGCCGCACTGTCAGAGGGTCAGTGCTGAGGGAGTGCCGCACTGTCAGAGGGTCAGTGCTGAGGGAGTGCCGCACTGTCAGAGGGTCAGTGCTGAGGGAGTGCCGCACTGTCAGAGGGTCAGTGCTGAGGGAGTGCCGCACTGTCAGAGGGTCAGTGCTGAGGGAGTGCCGCACTGTCAGAGGGTCAGTGCTGAGGGAGTGCCGCACTGTCAGAGGGTCAGTGCTGAGGGAGTGCCGCACTGTCAGAGGGTCAGTGCTGAGGGAGTGCCGCACTGTCAGAGGGTCAGTGCTGAGGGAGTGCCGCACTGTCAGAGGGTCAGTGCTGAGGGAGTGCCGCACTGTCAGAGGGTCAGTGCTGAGGGAGTGCCGCACTGTCAGAGGGTCAGTGCTGAGGGAGTGCTGCACTGTCAGAGGGTCAGTACTGAGGGAGTGCTGCACTGTCAGAGGGTCAGTACTGAGGGAGTGCCGCACTGTCAGAGGGTCAGTACTGAGGGAGTGCCGCACTGTCAGAGGGTCAGTACTGAGGGAGTGCTGCACTGTCAGAGGGTCAGTACTGAGGGAGTGCTGCACTGTCAGAGGGTCAGTACTGAGGGAGTGCCGCACTGTCAGAGGGTCAGTGCTGAGGGAGTGCCGCACTGTCAGAGGGTCAGTGATGAGGGAGTGCTTGCACTGTCAGGGGGTCAGTGCTGAGGGAGTGCCGCACTGTCAGAGGGTCAGTGCTGAGGGAGTGCCGCACTGTCAGAGGGTCAGTACTGAGGGAGTGCGCACTGTCAGAGGGTCAGTGCTGAGGGAGTGCTGCACTGTCAGAGGGTCAGTGCTGAGGGAGTGCCCACACTGTCAGAGGGTCAGTGCTGAGGGAGTGCCGCACTGTCAGACGGGCAGTGCTGAGGGAGTGCTGCACTGTCAGAGGGTCAGTGCTGAGGGAGTGCCCACTGTCAGAGGGTCAGTGCTGAGGGAGTGCCGCACTGTCCAGAGGGTCAGTGCTGAGGGGAGTGCCGCATGTCAGAGGGTCAGTGCTGATGGAGTGACGCACTGTCAGAGGTGTCAGTAATGAGGAGTGCCCCACCTGTCAGGGGTCAGTGCATGAGGGAGGTGCACGTCAGAGGTCAGTGCTAAGGGAGTGCCGCACTGACAGAGGCTCAGTACTGAGAGAGTGCCCCACTGTCAGAGGGTCAGTGCGAGGGAGGCCGCAATGTCAGAGGGTCAGTGCTGAGGGAGTGCCGCACTGTCAGAGGGCAGTGCTGAGGGAGTGCTGAACTGTCAGAGGGTCAGTGCTGAGCGAGCGCCGCACTGTCAGAGGGTCAGTGCTGAGGGAGCGCCGCACTATCAGAGGGTCAGTGCTGAGGGAGTGCCACACTGTCAGAGGGTCAGTGCTGAGGGAGCGCCACACTCTCAGAGGGTCAGTGCTGAGGGAGTGCCGCACTGTCAGAGGGTCAGTCCTGAGGGAGTGCCGCACTGTCAGAGGGTCAGTACTGAGGGAGCGCCGCACTGTCAGAGGGTCAGGACTGAGGGAGTGCCTGGCACTGTCAAGAGGGTCAGGTCTGAGGGGAGTGCTGCACTGTCAGAGTGCAGTACTGATGGAGTGCTGCACTGTGAGAGGGTCAGTTTGCTGAGGGAGTGCTGCACTGTCAGAGGGTCAGTGTGAGGGAGTTGCTGCACTGTTTTCCAGAGGGTCAGTACTGAGGGAGAGTGCTACACTGTCACGAGGGTCATAAGATTGAGGGAGTGCCGCACTGTCAGAGGGTCAGTGCTGAGGGAGTGCCGCACTGTTCAGAGGGTCAGTAATGAGGGAGTGCTGCACTGTCAGAAGTGTCAGTACTGAGGTCGAGGAGAAAGCTACACTGTCAGAGGGTCAGTGGAGGGGAGTGCCGCACTGTCAGAGCTTGTCAGTACTGAGGGGAGAGTGCCGCACTGTCAGAGGGTAAGTTGTGAGGGAATGCCTGCACTTTCAGAGGGGTCAGGCGAGGGAGTGCTGCCTGTAGAGGGTCATTGCTGAGGAAGTGCCGCACTGTCAGAGGGTCAGTACTGAGGAAGTGCCGCACTGTCAGAGGGTCAGTACTGAGGGAGTGTTGCACTGTCAAAGGGTCAGTACTGAGGAAGTGCCGCACTGTCAGAGGGTCAGTACTGAGGAAGTGCCACACTGTCAGAGGGTCAGTACTGAGGGAGTGCCGCACTGTCAGAGGGTCAGTACTGAGGGAGTGCCGCACTGTCAGAGGATCAGTACTGATGGAGTGTTGCACTGTCAGAGGGTCAATATTGAGGAAGTGCCGCACTGTCAGAGGGTCAGTGCTGAGGGAGTGCTGCACTGTCAGAGGGTCAGTACTGAGGGAGTGCTTCACTGTCAGAGGGTCAGT